>LPNX010954617.1:0-102755 GCA_001517045.1 Pseudotsuga menziesii
TTAGCTTAACCTAACCTATGCGTTAACTTTATTATTTTAATCAGATTCACTATTTTATTACTTAGTTTTTAGTTGGTTTTATAAAAAGTTGTTATGAAATAAACTAGTACAGTTATATAGTTTGTAGCTAGATAAGGTGGATAGGATGAAATGATTGAGAGATAGTTATGAAATCAAAGACAATCTTAAAATATTGTTTTATTCCTCATATTTTTCTAGTTAAACTCGTTCAACTATGAGTTATCCATGCCAACATTCTTAGTGTTATACATTTATCAACTATGTATTATTTTTTATAATCTTTTTGGTTATCCATTCATCAACTAGCTCCATGCTATGAGTTATGCATTCATCAACTAACTCCATGCATTATGCATTATCCATTCATCAACTAGCTCCATGTTATGAGTTATCCATACATTGTTACCCCGCAGTCATCAATTAGCTTAGAGTTATTTTTATATTCATTTTTATATAATTATTTATTTAGAATTTTGAAGTGCTATACCATCAAACCAGAGAATATTCATAGATAAAAAAACATATTAAAAACACATTTATCTAGTCCTAATCAATAGATAGAAAAACATAAGCTTTAATCCACCCCAATTCTCAAATAATAATCTCTATGTAAATATTAACCTTAAACCCCAACCACCTAGCCGTAACTCCCTATGATGGAAAAATTGAGATATTAAATCCCTTTATTCGTTGGCTTTATGGAAAGTTGTTGTAAAATTATAAATATGCATAAACCCTATCCACTTTAGTTGACATTGCTCCCTAAGTTTATTCAGAGACCATGATTCATGACAAGATATCCATAAAGATGGATAAAGCCTTTTCATGCGCGATGCCCTATTGCACTGGATGCGTAGTACATTTTACATAAAATTTTAATTTAGTCCGGAAAACTTGGATAACGCCTTGCAGAACAAAGAGATCTATAATGAGCTCCTGCAGTACACACAATTATAGTGACAGATTCTGGTAACAATGCCTTGACACTAACCAAGCCAAAAAAGCAAGACTAAGACTTGCTCCAAATATATGTTCAATGTATACAAATCTAAGTTCAATGTATACAAAGAAATGATACATTACCCCACTGTTAATATGATAACTTTTTAATGGAAGTGACAGTTTAATTTTACAAAAATACATAATTTACCTTGTCTGAGACGCAAAGTTATAACAAAATGAAACCTAAACATATATGGCATACTTGCCACGGGATTTAAGCTAAATGTTTCTCAAACAACCTCTGTTTATAACAGAACTTAGACTGTTCGCCTGGAAAAAAACAAAACTTAGACTGTAACTTGTAAATCAAAACAAAATAAATACATTAAACCATATACTATGTTGTTGTTATATTAATAAATGTTTATATATGTTGTTGTTATATTAATAAATGTTTATATTTTACAATTTAAGGCCAACTTGATAACTTTCTTTTATACTAAATGTAATATGTAAACCCAAACAAAAATAACTTTAAATATTACTATATAAATATATGTTTATATTTTACAGTTTGACATTAAATAGATGATAAAGATATATATTATAAACATAATTCTTGATTCTCGATCATCTCTCTGTTTTCATTATTTTCACTGCTTCAAAGAAAGAAACTGTGATTCCAATACCCAAGTCACTCCTTCAGTCGAGTTCTTGTAGGTGTTTACTTATCACATGCACCGTGCGAGGTACATAGAAGGATTATTGCCCTTAATTGCAGAGCACTCTGAATGAATTCATTATTTTATTTGGGCGTACATTATGTTTAGTAACATTCATTGTGAGATATACGGATTCTGGCTCAAATATGTGATGATACACTTAATGATTCCGTTCATGTGATCTCACACTAGGTCAAGATAGTGAAAGCATTATATGATTCATCCACAAAAAGCAGATGATCAGTATATAACTTTTTCAGGTTGATACATCGTCAGAATATCAATTCGTACAGATTGGCAAAGGTCCTTAACGTTTGAAAGTGATTCTCACGATTTGGGGTTTAAGGGTGTCAAAATGGCAGCCTTGCAGTCCTCTTACATGTTTATTCAATGTGCATATGAATATCGCACAGAAGTAGTCAAGTTTCCATCGAAAAGACGCCCCCTGTTGACTCTAACTCTTTCTTTGTTGTTTTTCAATTGTTGTAGTTTGGAAAAGATTCAAGTTCTTCTGATTCAACTTCTGAAGTAGAGAACGCCCTTAATTTTTCTTTGAAAAGAGAACGCCCTTAACAAACATTGAAAAACATTACCATAAAACCTAGTTTGTGAAGTTTTTAATTCTACTTCGGTTGGTGGCATATAATTGAAGTCAATATTGTGAGTCCCCATTGAAGTCAGGTCTAGGCTGAACCTAAAATTTGATACCGTGAAGAGGTGAAATTTGTTCCACCAGCATTCACAAGCAGTGATGAAATATATTTTGTGTACAATGTGTTTTTTCAAGTTATAAATCAGCTTAATTCTATTTAAAAAGGGATTTACCAAGTACACAAACCCTTTTTTAACAGTGGAAATGTTGATGAAATGTGTAATCCAATGTTTATGATTTTAGTATATATATATAACCTTTTTTAATAGTGGAAATGTTGATAAAATGTGTAATCCAATGTTTATGATTTTAGTTTATATATATATATATATATAATTCTAAATAATTTAATTTAAGTCAATTTGTTATTTTTAATAACATTTTTTTGTTTTTTATAAAGGATACTTGTCAACTTTAGGATGAGCACGGAAGAAGTTACACATCTCTTTCTTATTGGATTGTAAGATACATCTTTTTGATGCAAAAATGCCTCAAAATCTCAAAAATGTATATAGAAATGTTCGAAAAAAAAACATAGAACTAATAAGTAAGAAATAGTCACTACTTTTATGGCAAAAGTATACGTATATCAATCTATTAACTCCAGTAGATAGTTTCCATGTGACCCATATCTATGGAAGATGTATGGATGATTTAAAATGACATGATTTCTTCTATGATAAGAAAATAAAAATTCATATATATGCTCTTTCAATTTATGGGAATATTGTTGTGAAATTTTTAATTAATTTAATCATCACAATGGAAACGTATGTCTTTTCCATTCCTTGGTCACGCTAAGGTATCCATCTACCTTTAACATCCATTATATAACATTGCTTTTAAGCATCCCCTTTTAGTAAATGTTCGCACAACTAGAAAGTTATGATTGTGGAAGCTATGCAATGATATAGTGATAAATCATGTAGAGATAGTAGAATCATTGAATGTTAGGATGCAGTAGTGATGTGGTGTCAACTATTTGGACATATGAGTGAAAAATGTTTGAAATTTTTGCAGTATTAAGGTATGATTTTTGATATTAAGTCTTGTTATTTAGAATTATGTGAACATTCTATTTTTTATAAACTTAAGAGAGTTTGGTTTAAAACAAGTTTTAGTAAAAAATATAATCTATGGCAACTTATTGATTTTGATTTGGAAAATTTCCCATTATATCCATAAATGGTGCTAGATATCTTGTAACATTTATAAACGATTATTATGAAGAGTGTGAGAATATTTTTAAAAAATAAGAAAGAAGCCTCTGAGAGATTTAAAGAGTTTAAGGCGTCATTAGAGAAAAATTTGGGAAGGTTTATTTTATGTCTCAAATGTGATGATGGAGGAGATTATTACTCCAAGGAATTTAATAAATTTTATATGAAGGAAGGAATTAAGCACCATAAGGTTGTTGTATACACAACACAACAATCACACAATTAAGGAAAGTGCAAGAAGAATGCTTAGTGAAGTTCGGTTGGGTAATGGATTCTAGGTAGAAGATGTTGATAGCACTAGATATGTGATTAACAAATCACTGATATGTGAATTGGATGGAAAGAATCTAGTGGAAGTTTGGTCTTTTAAGCGAGTTAATTATTCTCATTTGTGTATTTTTGGCTATGATGCATTTTCCCATGTGCCTAAAGAAAAAGTGTTCCAATCTTAACCTTAAGTCAAGAAAATGTATTTTTCTTAGCTATGATAATATAGTAAAAGGGTATAGATTGTGGGATCCTAATGAACACAAGATATTTGTTAGATAAGATGTTATTTTTAATGAAAATACATGAAAAGGAAGGACGTACAATATA
Organism: Pseudotsuga menziesii; assembly: GCA_001517045.1. Lineage (NCBI taxonomy): Eukaryota > Viridiplantae > Streptophyta > Pinopsida > Pinales > Pinaceae > Pseudotsuga > Pseudotsuga menziesii. Next base: position 4,155 of record LPNX010954617.1, read on the forward strand.
CACCTATGATTGTACAAATTGAAGTAGAAATGAGTGAAGATGGAAATGAAGGTTCTGATCAACACGGAGAACAACAAGCTCAACAATCACAACTTAGAATATCTACATGTCCAAAGATATGTCCATAAAGGTATTCTCATGATTTTCAATCTTATATCTTTGTTAACTAATGATGGTGAACCTAGTTCATTTTAGGAATTTAGAGAATCTAAGAATCGAGATAAATGGAGGAAATATATGAACGGATATATGAGAGAATTACGCAAGAATAAAACATGAGAACTTGTGGATATCCCACTAGGAGGAAATGGTGTTTGAGATAAGTGGAGGTATAAAATAAAGAAATCCAATGATGGGTTGTTGGAACATTTAAAATCTCTCCTGGTATAAAAATACTATGTACATAAGTGAGGTATAGTTTTTAATGAAATATTCTCTCGAGTTGTGAAGCTTACTACTGTAAGAGTTTTACTTGCACTTGCAGCAACAAAAAAAATTGAGATGGAACAACTAGATGTAGACTAGATGAAAAATTTGAGTTGGAACAACTAGATGCATTGTGATATTGATGAAATTTTTGATATGGATCATCCTTATGACTATAAAGAAAGAGGAAAAGAACATTTGGTTTGTAGACTTAAGAAATATGTATACGGATTGAAATAAGTACCAAGGATGTGGTAGATAAAATTTGACATCTTCATGAAGAGACATGGTTTTAGTAGAAGTAAAGTAGACCATTGTGATGATTATAAGAGGTTTGGTAATGCCAGTTTTATTATCATTACTTTGTATTTTAATGTTATGTTTGTTACAAGCCCCATCACAAGGAAAATGATTGACATAAAGGCTTAGCTAGCTAGGAAATTCAAAATGAAGGATTTAGGAGCAACAAATCAAATCCTAGGGATGAAGATACAAGTGGAAAGAACATACAGGAAGGTCTAGTTATTTCAAAAGTAATATATATAAATTATTCTGTGATGCTTCAATATGCATAATGCAAAACTAGTTAGTACCCCACCTCCTAAGCACTCAAAGTTGTCTTCCAAACAATTTCTATCAAAGTAGAGAGAACTACATGCATCATGTACCATATTCATCAGTACTAGGTAGCCTTATGTTTTTCATGGTGAGAACCATACTAGATATTGCTGACGAAGTGGGATTTATTAGTTTTTTCATGGTGAATCCTAGTGTAATGTACCCAATTTCCTCATCACTATTTTAGGAAAATGGTTTAATTTTTTTTTATCTTCATCATAGTTGTAACAAGGATTTCTCCCTTGTTACGTGCAAAAGCGCTAGCCTTACATCAATGAGAATGTAAGGGAGAGTTCATGAAAAAAATTAAGACAAAAAATAAGATTAGTAAAATGAAATATATATGAGAGCTACACTAGAAATAAAATTCAAATAAACTAAATATTATACCTTATTTCTTGAAAATGGGCCACTATGGCCGTCTCCGAAGTGGTTTGCCTCTCCACAGGCTCATTCTCTAGGTGGGTATGGAGGGTGTCTCGACGTACTAAGTGGGAATGGTATGGAAACGAGGTGGTGGCAAGAAGGTGTTTGATTACCTAAGAGCTAAAGGTGTCCCAATGTACTTAGAAAATGATAGAAAAAAGATTATGAACTGTTTTTAGGGAGACCTTCACAATGTATTTATAGTAAATTTTTAGGGTTTTTTGACCCAAGGTTAACCCATGGTATTTTTTTTGACTCATGGTATTTTGCTGTGGTTTTTTTATCCTATCTCCTTTTTAGGGTTTTGGAACCTTTTTTAGGGTTTTTTAACACTTTTTGGAAGAGAATGATGGTAAACCATATTAAATAATAATGTTTTGGACCTTTTTTGGTGGAAATACAATTGTAAAGGTCAAAAGTAAGGGAAATATGATGTATGTATGAATTTTAGGCCATGTAAAGCTAGGTGGACAATTTTTTGTGTTAACAATAGTCCAAGCGAGTCAACAAGTTAGCCATGTTTTTAGTTAAAATTATTACACTAAAGTAAGTTCAATTGTATTTTGATATATAAGAAAACATGTAACCAATTCTTTCCTTCTTAAAATAACTTGACTTAATATTCTTAATAAAAAGGGGGCCACACTTTTCAACATGAAATCTAATTAATAATTTAGTTAGCTTTCTGAGGAAAAAATAATTTAATTAGCTTACCAATTGAAACCTTACCTTTATCAAGTATACACAATGCCATAAGGTCATGCCGATATTTCATGTTTTTCAAACAATCCTATTGTAGTGACTCTTCATTAAAGAGAGCGAACTAATACAAGGTCCATTAGTACAAACACTTGTTTATATACAATTATAATATCTTGGAAGGATAAATTTTTTCAACCTTCTTTTAACAACTTATCAACACATATAGTATTTAATACTAAATTATTATGATAATACATCCTCATAATATTTTCACCTAGTAAAAATATTATGCACATTCCTTTAGATGATATCAATACCATTTACCATGTTATGTTTAAGGTTGAAGTGTGAACCAGTAAGTGTTACAAAACTGGTTAATAAACTTATGGTCAATAAGGATCTCTCTCTATATATGATTTTAAGTGGTAGTTACATTATCAAAGTATTTAATAAGTGTGTGTACACACACAAGTTTATTAAATCCTTAAATAATGTAAAAAACACTTAAAATCGGCTTATGGATTCATAGGTACAATATATGCATACTTATAGAGATTAGTACCTCTATTATAATTCATTATTATGCTCCATTAATCAAATAATAAAGGGTGAATCCATGAATCTGCGTCACATTTTTTGGCAAGCAGGGTGCCAAAACATGTGCAGAAACCCCTCGATCGAGTTATTTTTAAACCCTCAATTGAGGTTTAAATACCTATATTGAGTGCTTAAAAATACCTCAATTGAGAACTTAATAATACCTCGATCGAGGGTTTAATATAGATATCGATCAAGATATTTAAAACTTGATCAAGGGATATTTTAATCTACATACATGGCGACAACAAACCATGACTTATTCCACTATGTTTGTTTGATAGAAACGCAAGAAAGGACTAGAAGAAATGGTTTATAGATATAATAAATGAGTGATTGGTGTTTATAGATGTGATTGAAATGATGAAAAAATGAAGTGCCCCGTATATCCAATTTTCATTACTTCATTCACATCTATAACTGCAATTACTCTTTGGCTATATACCATTACTCACAAGCATCATTTTCTTGCTAAATTTATGTTTTACTAAATTTGATTATCTTATAATTATATGCTTGATTTTAAATGAATTTGAAGTGCTTGATCCCATTAAGGTTTTAAGTATTAACAAATTTGGTAATTTATAAGGGCATTCACATAGTTAATAGTTGTGGGATAAGTGAAGAAAACTTATTTGATATGATATTTTGCAAACTTCAATTAAATAAAAAAAATTGGGTACCCATATTCGTTTGTGCACACGAATATGGGCATCAATAAAAAATGTGAACCGAAGTTTTGAAAATCATTTTTTATGAGTATTGTTTAAGGTTGTGCCTATACATGATAGGTTTGGAAACTAAACATGCTATGTTAAAAATGGGGATTGGAGGTTTTGTATTTGTTTACTTTGAAATCAAAATCAAAGACATTGTTATTTAAATTATGGTGTATAATTCCAAATGTCTTTAATTTAAATTGTACGTACACATTGAATTTTCAATTGGAATTCCAATTGAAAATTCAATGTTTACTTACAATTTAAAAAATCAACTTAAATTAAAAGAATTGAAACAAAACCTTAATTGAGGAAAATACCTTGATCGAGGGCTTGATGGGACCTCGATTGAGGTATTTACATAGACCTAGATCGAGGTCTTTTCATGCCCTCGATCAACATATTTAGAAACCTCGATAGAGCTATTAGCTCGACTGGGAGCCTAAAAATAGGCTCATAGCTCTCTTTTTTGCAGAAAGGAAATCTTGTGTGCATTTCAGGGGCTTAAACTATGTCACTAAATCCACATTAATGGGAGGAGTTGATACCGTTATATTTGTCAACCAATCCTCTACCTAGTGACATACATTTTAGGTGTTTTAATTTTCATATGTCATTTTTTTTCTACTAAATCTTACCTTAAAAAACCTCATCGATAAATTCAAACGAGCTCAAAGATAAAACAACAACATTCAAAATACACATCCAAAAAAATTTGAAAAAAATATGCAAGCACTACATTAGTGTGTCCTCCCAAAAAATGTATTTTTAGTTTTGCAATTTATGTAAACAATCAAAATATTTGGTGCACACACACACACACATGTGTGCAAAATGCGACTGAAATATTCACTCGTCACGTTCGAAAATTAATAATAAATATAAATTTTCAAGGAAAAAATATGTAAGCACTAGTGCATTGTATTTAGATCATGTTCACATATTTCATTTTTTTAAATTATTAATTTACCATTAAATTATTTTGCACATACAAAAGGAACTTGTTAATTGCTCTTCAAATTTTTAAGGACACACATTTCATTAAATGAAAATTGAACACATTAAATGAAATTGGTATATTTTTAAAAAATATCATTGGAAAGCCAAATAATTCGCTACATTTCATTTTTATCCACGTGTTGAAAGTCATATGGAAAATATGAGTTTTGAGGGATTCAATTTAATACATGGGTAAAATTTCCTTTTTTCATCACCATAGTTGGCCAAAAATAGCTACCCATGATCATGGAGTCACCCTAAAGTAGCTACTATACCAAAAGTTTGATTCTTTTTAGATTGAGTAACCAAGTTACTTATGTAATACACTATTTTCTCACAAGATTTTAATTACTCTAAAGTCACTACTTTAAAAATATGAATACTAGTACACCCTCTTATTTCAATTATTATGATCACCATTTCAGTTGTTCAACTACCTTTCATTTGTGATTTATTAATATATTTGGAATGCAGTTATATTACCGCACTTAGATTTGGATTCCATCTATTTTCTATGTTCATGAAAATTTTGACTGTAAAGGGACAAGAAATAGAAGAACATATACATGAGTACTCATAAGTGTAGTAGATGTCATCCAAACATTTCTATCAAGTAATTTAACTAAACACAAAGATAAATATATCTTCTTACATTAGCAAAACATGAGTTGAACACTTCTCTTTTCGGAAGAATGGTGCAACTGAAGGCTTGACTACAATGTTCCACTCATCTAGTTGGTTCTCTATTCGGCATATGTTTTCCCACCGAGAGACCACCCTCGATCTGGGAAAAAATACACTAAAGGTGGAGAAACATATACTGAGAGTCATGTAGGTCTCATATAATACAATTGGCTAAGACTATGTCTTTACTAATATGCCAAGCACATAAAACTACACTTAGTTGTTATAATATTTATACATTCTAATATAATTGTTTTGGGGATCTTGGGGCTATGTCTTTCTTCCACCAAGTATTCACTTGAAAACACATTCTGCTTAAGTTTTGAACCAAGACTTCACCCTTCCTAGCATGTGGATAAATGCATATTTATATGTAAATATTTTCAACACTAAATCATTCAAACTGAGAGCTATGCCCAGGATTTCTCTCAAAAAGTGTTACATAACAAAAAAATCTAGGATGGTGCTCTTCATTAAGGCCACCTCTACCTTTCTTGACATATTATTTTCTTAAATAAACAATAAAAGAAACAAAGCTGGCCCATCGTCTTCCATGATGTTTCCTTCCATCTTATTGACATAGTTTTTAAAAATAAACATTAAGAGAAAGAAATGTTGGTTGGTTCTCTTCCACGAGGCTTTCTTTATCTTCTTGACATAGTTTTTATGTAAACATTAATATAGACAAATCTAGTCGGTTGTCGTCCACAAGGTCACATTTTATCTTCCTGATAGATTTTTTAAATAGACATTAGGAGAATTAAAGTAGTCCAATCCTCTTCCATGAGGCCGTCTTCCATATTCTTGATTGAGCTTTTAGATAAACGTTAAGAGAAACAAAGTTGTCCAGTCCTATTCCACGAGGCCACCTTCCATATTATTGACAATTATTTTAGATATATAGTAAGAGAAACAAAGTTGGCCACCTTCCATATTATTGACAATTGTTTTAGATATATAGTAAGAGAAACAAAGTTGGTCAGTCCTCTTCCACGAGGCTTCCTTCCATATCATTAACAGAGTCTTTAATGATTAAAACATTAAGAGAAACAAAGTTGGTCGGTCTTCTTCCTCGAGGGCGCCTTCCATCTTCTTGACAAAGTTTTAAATAACAAATATTAATCAAATACTAGATCCCTCATATTTTATACTGTAATGCTTATGTTGTAAGCAGAAATGAACACGTAAAAAGCATTTGAGTTTTAAGTTCCTCATAGAAAATAATACACACACACAATATATATTACCAGTAACATCATGCTACTCGATGGTAGAGTTCTCTAATATCTGTACAGTTCCGACTTTTAGCCATCGTCCTTCTTGATCTAACCAAACCCGAAGCAAACTGCCTCGAATAATTTCCCTCACAGAGCAAGATCCTAAATGGATGAAATAAAATAAAACGGTCCCCTTATCCACACGTGGAGCTCCACGTTATATGTGTCAAATCACTTTGTGAGGTAAAATCCTAACCACCTTCCTAAATGTTTCATCAATTACTCTAATAGGGCCTCTTCATTTATAATAATAAATTGTTTATCAATTCATATTATTCTAATATGAAGAGTTTTATTTAAATGTTTCATCAATAGGGCCTCTTCATTTATAACAATAAATTGTTTATCAATTCATATTATTCTAATATGAAGAGTTTTATTTAAATGTTTCATCAATAGGGCCTCTTCTTTTATAATAATAAATTGTTTATCAATTGATATTATTCTAATGTGAACAGTTTTATTTAAATGTTTCATCAATAGGGCCTCTTCATTTATAATAATAATTTTTTATCAATTCATATTATTTTAATATGAAGAGTTTTTAATTGATAGTTATTTATTATATATATATATCTATAAGAAAATTTGTATAATTAAATTATAACATGATAAATTTTGTAAAAAATAACCTCTTCCCGCATTACACTTAAAGTAAGAATGAGAAAAAATTTACGTCTCCTTTTATTTGGAATTTGACAATATTTTTTTAGCACTCTCGTCTAAGCTAAGATATTAACAATATCTAACAACTTCACTTAGTTTTCCTTACGATCATTATTAATACTTGGCTTTACATTATCAAGCAGGCCATAAGAGTTCACTATTGGCTTACGAAGGATGGTTCATCTTTCTTGAAATTGGAACCTATAAAATTAGGTCCTCAAGTGAACATCCAAAATTTAGTCTTCTTCAGGTTCCCACAGCAACAACATGACACTCATCATCCGACACATGGATCCTGAAACATTCAAACTCTTTCCCTATTGGATTCATGCCCCTATCATTTAGTTGCTTCAATCCCTTCAGTCTCCTAAGTCTACAAATGCAATAAACCACTTAGGAATACATAACAATACTTACAATGGTTAGACTTGAGCTTATTTCTTGGAAGTTTTACATTTTACATTTACCATTATATTTTCTATTGTAGAAGGATCGAGGTAGCATGGGGGATATTACATACTCCCCCTTAAAAATAACATCGTCCTTAGAGTTCATTCCCTTCATAACTTTGTCTTCACTTTAAAGTGTTTTTGTTTACTTGTGATTCTTGTGAATGTCTTTTCTTTCTTTGGAATCTATTTTGATATGTTCAATGTGTCTTGTCTTTCTTATCATTTTATTTACACAAACATTATGAGGTATTTCCAATATTTATCATAAAACATATTGATAGATATTATTTTTAAATCAAGAGAAGTATCAATAGTAATTTATTTTGAAACATATTGTTGTTGCTTTTCATAAAATGAGTTTAAAGTTTAGTCTTACTCTCCATATGCACCTGCAACATCTGTCAATCATAAATTCCATATATAAAATTCATGATCTAAAATAGAATCATTCATGCATTTTCATTTCATGGCACATAGCTTAGCCATTTATAAATCTACATCCATACCTTCTGTATGGTAGTACTTATTTTGAACTTACTTTTAATCATTTTCAAGTTGCTTTTCAACATAAAAAAATTACATCAATTTTCCATAACATGAGCATATCATGAACATACCATAAGCATAATAGTTCATATGCAAATTATGAAAACACATAGTGTTCACATAATCCATAACTCACCAAACATGAGGAGGATAACCTTCATTGGTGTATCTCCTACCTCTGTTATTCAGGGTGGTAACACAACCATTGTTACTAACTAGCACACCAAGAGATAAGTGTACACCAAGTACTTCAGTAAATCATTTAATCTACTTAGATATAGGTGCTCCATATTCTATAAGCTCAACATTGAATTTAAATATCATAATGAGTCTAAATAGTTTAGGTGCTCTAGAACTAACAAGTTCAATACCAAACTCAGGTGCTCCAAACCCAACAAGCTCAACACCAAACTCAAATATCATAATGACTCTAAACATTTTACGTGTTCTGTAACTAAGAAGATCAACACCAAACTCAATACCAAGCACTTCATCAAATGATCCAATACAAGAGGAATTTTACATTTTTGTTGTATACTTGGTCAAGAGTTCAAGGTTTTATTTCTATTTTATTACTAATTCAGAGTAGCCACAAGGTGTTTTACCTGTGTAGAGTCTTGTAGGAAAATTTCCCTTTTATACAGTCCATCGTCGACTAGCCATATTCTATAACATGGTAAAACTGAGTGCTCAGGGACCTACAACAGAACCTTCCACTGTACTAGGGACAATTATCCATTGTAACATCAACTCTCTGCAACATCTATTTTTACAAAAGGTTCTTATTCAATGTTAGGTTCTTTTGCTTATGCACAAATTTTTATTATCCAATCTCTTCTTCTTTTTCATTAATTAATTAATTCTCAATGTAAAGAGTTTTGTTTAGTGTATGAATATTTCTTACACTACTACATATGGCTCAAAAGTCCCATGAATGTTTGCTACAAATAAGGTAAAATTGATTTTTTCGTGGAAAAACAGTTTAAAATTTTGGGAAAAATTAAAAATGCCCCCGATGATCGTCTCTATAGCGACACATAGTCGATAACATTACTATAACTATGAACGTTCGTCGCTATAGTGACAAAAATTATACATAATATTTTTTTTAAAATAAATTACATAACTAAAAAAAAAAAAAAACCAAAATATTTACTGTCTACGCGCTCGACCTCCTCATTTGCACATTAGAAATTATAGTATGATGCTCTATGAAAATGAGAAGCATAGAGACCGAGTCGTGACAGGAGAAATCCAGTGTCCTCCTGCTGGAGGAGAGGAAATCTAGTGTGAGCTTGCTTGAGGAAATAAAACCCAATGTGATTAGTGAGTAGAGTTGTGTGGCATCTTAAGGAGACAATTTGATAGCGATCGAGGGATACAGAGAGGATTCCTGTAAATAATGTGAGTATGATTCCCTAAATCATTACTCTATGAGTCCAAAACAATAATCTATTCGTAGGAAAATGCCATTGTTGGTGCAAATTTTGAACTTAGGTGAGCTTTAGAATTGCTTATTTATATGTTTCCTCAATTGGCATTTTTCTGTGATTCATTCTGAGTGCAATAAATTTCTATTGGATGTCCCAATTGAAATGAATTTCTTTTTCTTTCATTTGAGGGTTTCGATGGGGTATAAATTATTGGATCTACATCGTTATGCAAACTTTAACTCAATTCATAGAAAACATTATGTTCATCAGGGAGTCCTAAATGTGGGTCTAGGATTTTGAATTGTGCAATTTGTTTGAGATATTTTCCACACTCAAAGATTTATCAAATTCTTTTGGAGACCTCATTAACCATGGGCATAATCATAACATTAGGATTCATGTTTTAAAAATCACAATGATATATATTGGATACCTCAAAACTATTATAAACTTGTTGAAACCCTAAACAACCAGAGCCATAACAACCCAATGTGACATCGACCATGAATAATTCTATGTGAGCGTCTAAACTTTGTTCGACTCTGCTCATATAATGCCCTGAAAGGTTGTTTCCATTCACATAACAAGCCCTGACGTAAGATGATGGTGTTTGATGCTTTTGGGAAGTCAAAACAAGGCCTGATTTTTCTTAAGAAATCCAACGTGTGTATATATAATGGAAAACGGATAAAAGCTCAAACTCATGTTACCATTGGCTTGGTATCATAAACAAAATAACTTGTTGATGCAAGCAATAAAGTAGAAGTTATTCCTCCGTGATAGTTGGTATTTTTTGCCAACACAGTTGCTATGGTTGGCACTTTGGAGAAGGATCATTGATATCTAAGTGACTTAGTTCAACATGCGAGTTTTGAAACAGGAAATCACTAATGGGAAAATCATGAAGTGTACAATTGTAGTATAGGAAACATAGTATTGTATTGGAAGGAAGGATACCAAGTAGACCACAATAATGGTAGATGAAATACAAGTATGTAGATTGAATGAGGAATTCCAGTATTGGATTGCAGGAAATTCATTAAATAGTCTTCCAAGTCTAGATTCTAGAGCAAGCTAATTACTAAAAAACTCTCTACATAATTTAATGGAATATATTCCCCTGAAATATTTGTACAAATTGTGAATAGATGTGTAAATTTAGACATATTTTAGAACACATGCATGAGACAAAAAAATTGTGAATAAAATTGCAATACAAATTATATTACCTCATGAGTTTGTTGGGTTAAATTGGAGAGAACTTCCTTTGAAAAATACCTTTGCTTATTTTGTGCCACTCGATCTTAAAAATCTGGAAAACAAAATATATTGACTCTTGATTGTTGGTTGTTTGAGACAGGATAGCAATTTGACCTTTCAAAAATTAACTAAAATGTTGTATTTATGCTAAATTAATAATCAAAATATGAATGATTGATGTTTGATTTGATAGAGAGATAATTTCATCTGAGGGGAATTAAACCTATTCTCTCCTTGCTGGACTATTTTGATGCCTATCCTATATCTCTATGCTGGTCTATTCTAATTCCTTTCCTATATCTTCCCTTAGGTTTGTTGTAGTGCATAGAGATCTACAAAAACATTCCTAGAATGAGAATTTCCTCACTAGTCATGTCAAGCATTTACATCCAATGCTTTGGATCCACAATCCAATCATAAACCAACCAACAATGAAAATTTCCTTAATACTTTGACGCAATTCAATTCCTAGGCTGTTGGAAATGGCTAATGAAATTTGATCCTGGTCAAAATTGCAAGGACTTTTGAGGAGCATCATGTTTTCTTTAAATTGGGCATCATATTTTTATTTTTATTTTTATTTTTTTTATTTCTGAAATGTGAACGTTTCCACCACTATATCATGTTTAGTTTTCTCATCAAAGCTAGGAGGGATATATTTTTTATACGTAATCTACAAAACATAGTATTTCCTTATGAATATATTGCAAAACCTAAGTTGGTTGTATTCCTAGTCATATGTTACAAGACTTCCAATGACATTTTTCCAACATGCCTAAAAATATTTACAAATTTTCTTGTAATTATTCCCTTAATGTACCTTCTCTTCTAGACTTAGTATGGAAAAATAATCAATGGTACTAAGTCTTTAAGTTTTTCTTCAAGCAATTTTCACAACATTTAATTTGAGAAATAATAGGAAAAGAGATTACTTTGATAGATTATCTAGTAGCAACAACTTGCATTATAGATCAAGAAGTTGTAGGGGCTATTAGGATGATTGATGCTTGGGAAGATGAAGCTGAACATGGTATCACCATTAAGTAAACTGGGATCTCCTTGTACTATCAGATGATAGAAGAGCCTCTTAAAAAATTCAGGAGGAAAATAATGGAAAATGAGGAGATGATAAACTTGATTGATTCCCCTAGGCATATTAAAATCTCATTAGAGGTCACAATAACCCTTATAATCATAGATGGTGCATTGTTTGTGGTAGGTTGTATCGAGGGAGTCTATGGGTTGGATTGAGGGAGATAGAATATATGAATAGTTGGAAATGGAGGGCATGAAAGAACAGTGAAAACAACATATGAAATGAAAATCTTGACAAATCGCCAATATCCAAAAGTATGAATGATATTAAGAAACTTGATTTTAATTAGTTTAGTCTTCTGTAATCATTTATACACATTTCTCGAATATAAGCAAGTTTATCATTACAAGATCCGATCATAAAGGATTATAGTCCAAGAGATTTGTGTTTTACTAATCCTCATAATTCACTCCAATGGAGGAGATCCAATATTTGATAGCAATTTGTAATCTCTAGTGCAAAGAAATCAACTCAAAATATTAGATCAAGCCTTCCACTTTTGAACATGCTCATATAAAGCCTCGGCTAAGATTGAATAATTTGCTTTGCAGGTGAATCATTGTGAAAAACTATAATAATAGAAAGAAATTTCACACTTTAGTTTTAATAATGTAGGACCCTCAAGTACGTCTCACATTTATATTTTGAAAGTACCAGAGCACCACATTATAGATATATGATTAAAAACACAAGGAACTAATATGCATCCTGCACCAAATGAGAACTTGTCAAGTCTGTTTTGAGTGGAAACAAATTTAGCATCGCATATCATGAAATTCATGTCATTAGAGTCCAAGGGATTAAGTAAACTAGTTTTCATTAGTGTTGTTGGGAATTGGGATAGAGTTCCATGCCAACAGGTTCCCAATTCAAATCCCCCTCGAAGGGGTCCACTAGTTTAAGCCAATGGGTTTACTAGGGATGCTATCTATGAATTTAGGCCCATCATCCGTTAGGTTTTACCATGAGGTTTTCCTTGAAAACAAAAACAATGTTCCTAGACTAAAGTGATACCTTAAGCACATTAAGCAATGTAGCACAAGGATGCATCCTTGAGGGTGGGGAACCCATCCCCTACATATCTTGCATACCCAGGATATAGGGACTATAGGAAATGTTACCAGGACATAGTGGATGAACCGGTGGCATCCCTGAGATGCCCCCTGTATGATGGGAACATCCCCTACTATCCCTTGTGCTAAAACATGAAATTTGGGGGTCCCCCTAATGATCCCTAAAACTTGTCCTCTGATTCCCCATTCTCAAAAAATTGCTAAACATGGAATTCAAGAAACAAAATAAAACAAGCTTGTAAAACAAAACTTTGATGTCAGACGTTTTAACATGTAAATACTATATGATCTAATTTATTGCTTCACAGAGATTGTGGAACTTACACATTCATATTGTCAATGTTATAAATATGAATCATAAGTTTCACCGAAGAATCTAATGTGGAACATGAGCACCATGACACACTAATGATAGGTCGTCATGATGTTCTTTTAAGTTTTTCCCTAGAATGTGTGGAGACAGTTTCACAAATAGTGATTTTGGATATTTTCAAACTTTTCTCAATTTAGGTTTTATTTTAGGATGGCCAATTTGCTTGAATCGTGATTGTTAGGGAAGCATATTCCAAAGCTAAATTAGCTTTCTCTTTGGTGGTTTAGTTTTTTTGAATATTATATTAATTTTTTAGTGACATTGTTTTGTCTTAAAACATCTATTCTTTCTTCTCTATCACATATTTCATCAATTTGTTCATGCAACTATTTCCTTAAGGTGTTAAATTTTATATTTTTTCTTTCTATTTCATTTAATAAGACTGGAAGCCATATCTTTTTAAGTATATTCAATCCAAATGACTTCCATAAGGGATTCTCTAGAGTGGAATTATGGATGCCATTTCTCCAAATGAGGTTAGGGACATGGATAAGTCATGCCCAACTTGTTGTTGAGGTAAGATTGATATCTATTATTTTCCACTATGGTAAACAAGCAACTCATTTTATTTTTGCTTACTGTGGTTTTTTTACTTTTGGAAAATTAATGATGAAAATTTTCAAGGATTAGAGTGAAGAATGAATATCTTGCATGCGGATCATTTCTGCATTCATAGTGACTTATGAGAATCCTATACATTGGGTATTTTCCCCTCCATTAACTTGTTTGTCAATGTCTTTTGGTCATTCATCACATGTTAATATATTTATCTTATTTAATTTTATTATCTATATCATCATCCTTATCTTTTACAATATTGTAATTTCCTTTTTGTACATTATCCTTGCTGCTGTCAGCTGTGACTATAGGTTGCAAGCTTGCAACATAACGATAGAATGGTTAGATGAATCTCTGGTAAAACCAAATTCCATAAAGATAAACATATAGGAATGAATATTTTTTAGGCCTTAGAATCATTGATATAGTCAACAAACCACCTTTTTTACTTCTAGCATCCAATTTCCTCTCCTAATACGAAGGATGCCAGGATATGTTGGTGACTCAATGACTTCCAAGTGACCAATTCAAGGTCTTTTTCATGTGAATGCCTTATCTTAAAAACTTTCTAAGAGCAATTGTTGAGAATTTAAACAAATATGATGCAAGCCTCTTCCCATTGAAGTGTAGGCATGTCAAACTCGTTCATATACATCTGGCCATCTCAATACTATGGTTATTCCTTTTTGAAAATAAATTCCATTGACAAGGATAAGACATTCTATACTCCCTCTTAAAATCTGGTTCCTTGAAAAATAAAGGAATTGTCAAGTCTTATACTCCAATGTGTTACCCCCCGATTTTACATTGTGGGTCACTTGGATATTTATGGGATAACTTGGGTTGTCTCATAAGTTTTCTAAGCATGAATGAGGATAATTGTTGGCATCCTGAGGACTTTTAGGACAACAAAACAATGCACAAGCAGTTTATGACAGGTTTTAAAATTCTTGAAGAAAGGTGGGCCCAATCACTTTTTTGGGTGTTTTAATGAGGTTTAAGAAGGGACTTTGTATCCCATGCATTGCACTTGTGGCATTTTTACCACCTTTTGCTTATACTTATTAAAAATTTTGTGAGAGATTTGTTCAAAAGTACTGAAGTTGGATAGTTTCACTTCAGTCTAGGATAAATTCTAGAAGGACATATTTTGAATCCATGTTCTCTAGAATACTTGATTACAACGGACCTTATTTACATGAATCAACTAAACAAAACAACGTTTGAAATGAGAAACCAATGATGGCTTCTTGATGCAATGTCTACCCGAGTTGGGCTCTTAGGTTTCCTAAGTCTTTGATGGTTATAGTTTGTTGCTTCTAGTTCTATCAGAAAGGTAATCTCAGAAATAAGAGGTGATTCTTCTAAGGGAATCTATTTGAGGCTTGACTTGTAAACAATGAGAGCTGTAACCAAAACATTTTCTCATGAAAAGAGCAATGCAACTATGGTTGAGGTATCAGAAGAAGGTGTAGAGGGAGCCTCACGGATCCTGAAATCAATAGTGTTCTCTACCTCCGATCTCGTAATAAAATGGGCACCAAAAAAAGAGATATGGTTCCGTCGCTGGATCCGATAAGTGATAGAGCTGGAAGGTCTTGTCTAGTTGTTGAAGATGATGATCAATCTCGACTCAGAGTTTGTGAGATGCTACTCAAAAATTTCCCAAGGGAATCCTGAGGGAATGCATCCAATGTTATCATGTATAAGGAAAAGGGGGACTATAAGGCCATCCCTCAACACCAGAAAGTAATCCAAGTAAAAATATTTTTTGGGCCAAGATCCTTTGAAGGTGCTAACCAACTGTTGTTTGGGTGTACTTCTATAGAGACACAGGAAGAGTTATGGGAAATTAGTGTGAAGCCATAAATAAACCATTGTGTGTGGATACTTTCCATGCTACATTCTTAGCCAATCTATCAACTGTTGAATTAAAACTCCTTGCCTCATGTCTAAAGGAGATTCAATTCAAATTTAATTTTTAGTCCTTAACCTTGGACTAGACTGGTAAACCCTTTTAAATTAATTGATTTATCTCTTGAATCTCTGTCCATGATGGTTGCATACCCCTTTATAGCAGTTAATTGCAAACCTTTTAATAGGTCACAATGTACACACCTATGCGTAATTGTTGGAGTTTTTCCCAAATCTACATATAGTGGTGAAGCATGTGGCTGCTTTCAGGTTGCAATTAGACCCCTTTCCTTGGTTCTTCTTTGATTTCCTTTGGATGACTCGATACAAACTTAGATGAGATTACACGCATAGACAAACATGTATGAACTTCAAGTACTTGGTTTCCTTTTTAAGCTATTTCCAGGATGGAACTTAAAGTAGTTGGTGTACCTTTTAAGTCATTTTCATATTGGTTGTCCCAGACACATATTATAGTTTATACTATTTTTCCAAAGCCATAGTATAAATGTTCTATGAATTAGCCATTTCCAATGTTTCAAAATAATGGAAGGGAAAGCGACATTTTTGGTCTGAAATCCTGCAAGAATAATCTTGGATTAATGGATTTGCAGATATGAGGTGTTAACATTGGATAATCCAATTGTAGTAGGGGTATTCATGGGTTCCGATTCCATTCTACATTAGCAACAATTTCATTAATCCAAAATTGCAATTTTGGTAAAGTTTGCATGGCTAGATTTTGGTGATTGCAAACTAGAAAAGGTTGAAAACATATAGTGTTTAGCTTTCTTCTTTTTCCAACCACTGCAAAGCAAAATCCTTAATGATTTCTTTGTAGATTTAATTTATTCATTTTTTTCCAAGTTTATTTCTATACCAGGATGGTTTGGAAACCCTTAGATCCGTGCATAGTTTGAACTAGAAAAGTTTTATTTCTTAATTGTTGTCATGGAAAAGTATCATAGTAGACTCTTTCCAACTCAATTAGAGTGAGAACATGTAATTAATGTATAATTTTTAACCTAGGGATTCCACAGCAAAGAGCCGTTTCTAATTGGAATAGGCAGTGGAAAAAATATATATTGAGGTTTAGCGAGGGCCTATACTCTATTATATGATTTTTAATTGACATTAGGATTAATTCCTTTTACATCTAGGTGAAACAAATCTTGAACCATATTCAACCCTAGCCAACAAAGCTAATCAATCCATGCCCTTATGAGGCAAGATGAGTTGACATAGCTAATATCTCAATTTTATTGTCAATTTGAGGTTCTGAAGATAAGCAACAAGACAAGTTGAGATGGACAAGATGAGATTATTTTACCAAAAAAAGGAAAGGAAAAGTGAGAAGTTATGGTGAATTGATACAAGAAATAAAATTAGTCCAACAAAATGGCATATTAAAGGAGATACATTTTGGATATTTCCAATGCAAGTGATAATCATTCCTAATGTTCTATGCAACAGCATAGTGTAGTTCCTTGATTTAACATCTGAATGAAACATCACAGTAGAGGTAGAAACAAAGACAACAATAATGGTTGCCAAAAATTGTGCGTCAACCCATGTCATTCTTTTTAGCATATGGATACTATTCCTCAACCCTTGTCACCCTTTTTATAATCTAGATATTGTGGATCTTCTCCATCACTAACTAGACCTGTGACAATAAGGAAATCAATGCCAATTGTCTCAGTGTCTTACCATTGAAGGCATGAAATAAGTACATGCTTGAGGGTATTTCTTTCTATGCATAAACCACACAAAGAAGGCCACATATCTCGTCATTTTCAAAGAATCAAATGTCAATTATAGCATTCCATGAAGAAGATAAAATACCTCTGTAAAAACTTTGATATGAAAACCATTTGTCATTAGCATACTTTTCATGGCCATGGATTTTGTAGTACACAGTTACTCTCTGTGATGAATTATATTTTCAACATAGAATTGTGTGGTATACAATTCCATCATGGGACAATACTAAAGGTCTTGTATTTCTATGTAATAGAGAACTTATTTAAATAACCTAAATTAGATAAATAAGTTACAAATGAATTCCTCGAATTTAAGTCTTCTTAAATTATAAATACAAGAGGTCAACAAACATTATACTAATCATGTGTTATTAACCCAAATGGCACTTCTCCATCCGAATGCCGACACTTCATATGTCGGCACACAAAAGAACATTTATGGATTGAAGGTTGCCTAAAACACTATAGATCGGCATCACATGAGATGCATTCACTATCCACTTAGCTTGCCATTTTTACCTTTTTACATGTTGATTGTTGTACGCGACTCTTTCCACAGCAACTCGCGTACATATGCGACTATCTCCACAGCATATCATGTAGTGTATGCGAGTATTGTCATTGCAACCCACGTACAGATCTGTCCATGGGTTTCCCTTATAGCAACTCACGTGTCATACGCAGGTTGCCAGTATCAATACTCACATATGCCTCCATTCGACATTAAGAACAATAAACACGATTAATGGAGATTTTTTAACCCTTAAACATTAACTATCTTAACTATCTCAACCTCCTAAACCTTCGAAACTGCTCTATTTTCCTAAGTATAAATAAAGTCCTTACGGAGGGCATTAATCAATCATAATTGGAGAGCAAAGTTACGCTGGTGGTATATCTTCAGAAGTCTTTGGAGCAGCAGAACTCAGAATCCTTTGGTTGCAGAGGAGTCCTTGTTTCAAGTGTTGGGTTGTACACTTACCTCATTCACTATTGTTAATAAAGAAAATCCTTATTCCAAATGCATGTTGAATATATTTCATGTACCATGGTTTGATGAAAATTTATGATTAAGCACTTACATTTTTTGTTTATCTAACTTGTCATATATACCTATATAAGATTGTATTTGGAGGTTTTTCTCTTTGCAGGTGGAGGAGGTGCATCCCTAAAAGATTTGGAGAGGAGCGGAGTGGAAGAAGACAAAGCTTATATCAACCGTTGTTAATTGGGTGAGTCCATTATATCTTCCTATTTCCTTTCTGTACTTTAAAAGATGATTTTATGCAAGTTTTAAGAGTACGTTGGTAACCCTAGACCCTCAGTTATAAGGGTGTTTATTCCTGAACAACAGAACTGGCGACTCCACTGGCGACAGTTCTGTTGTTTAGGAATAAACACCCTTATAACCGAGAGTATGGGGTTACCAATGTACTCTTAAAACTTGCAAACAATTAGCTTTTAAAGTACAGAAAGAAAATAGGAAGATATGATGGACTCACCCGATTAACGATGGTTGATCCAAGCTTTGTCTTCTTCCACTTTGCTCCTCTCCAAAGCTTTTAGGGATGCACCTCCTTCACCTGCAAAGAGAAAATCCTCCAAATACAATCTTATATAGGTATATATGACAAGTTATATAAACAAAAAATATAGAGTGCTTAATCATAAATATTCATGAAACCATGATACATGAAAGATATTCAACATGCATTTAGAATAAGGATTCTCTTTATTAACAATAGTGAATGAGATAAGTGTACAACGCAACACCTGAAACAAGGACTCCTCTACATCCAAAGGATTTTGAGGTCTACTGCTCCAAATACTTGTGAAGATATACCACCAGCATAAATTTTATCTCCAATTATGATTGATTAATGCCCTCCCCAAGGCCTCTATTTGTACTTAGGAAAATAGAGCAGTTTTGAAGGTTGAGGAGGCCCTGAGACAGTTAAGATAGTTAATGTTTAAGGCTTAACAAATATCCATTAATTGTGTTTATTATTTTTAATGTTGAATGGAGGCGTACACAAGTATTGATACTAGCAACCCGCGTATGACACGTGAATTGCTATAAGGGAAAACCACGTATAGATCTGTACGTGGGTTGCAATGACAATACCCACGTACAGTTCACGATATGCTATGGATATAGTCGCGTATGTATGTGAGTTGCTATGGAAAGAGTCACGCATAGCAACCAACATGTAAAAATATAAAAATGGCAAGCTAAGTGGATAGTGAATGCATCTCATGTCATGCCCATCTATAGTGTTTTAGGCAACCTTCAATCCATAAATGTCCTTTTGTGCATCAACATATGAAGTGTCGGCACTCGGACGGAGAAGTGCCAATTGGGTTCATAACAGATGCCCCCTAATGTGTGAGGTCAGAGGGAAGTGATGGACGAAATACATTATAATCTTTATCTTTGGAGGACTCGAAAATCCAATGGAGCAAAGGTAGCACCTGAAACAAATACATAATAATGTCATATAACAAGTCATATCTGAGGATGGGATGTTCAATATACTGGAACACTAGCTCCTTTACAAATGTTTGATTACATCATATAGTATGGGTACAAGACCACATATATTACAAAGGTGGATCGAAGCCACAATATACAATAATGATGAGTCTTCAAAGATTGGGAAGCTATATACATAGGTAGAACATAACATTGCGCAACTTAGTCCATAGAAGGGGAACTAAGGTCTTCATAAACAATCCCAAAGAAGCAATACAATCCAAGCCATGTGAATAGATGTAAGTTGAAGTCGAACATGGAGAGGATTCAATAGTTTGTCAATCAATAGGTGATAATTGACAACTGAAGCAAAGGAATTCACTAATGATCAAAGTGAATCTAGAGGTACAAACATAAAAAAATCTAGGTCTTTGTCATCAGGAAGTGCTGAAGCAGAAACATACTATGATAAAGAAGACAATAGATCCTCCAATAGATCACAAGAGTGACTAGGAATTGGGTAAAGGAAGGGAGACACAAGTGATAACAGATATGACAATGATGGGATTAGGATATAGATCAGACACTAAGTTAAGTCCTTGAACAGTGAGCACGACACAGAGGTAACCCAAGGCCGATTTTAACTTTATAGATAGAACAACTAGACATATCTCTCATGTAGGAGACATGATCAGATTCCCCAGGTATAATGGACAAGAGGAGTAATAAACCCAAAGTAATAGCTGAACTAAAAGTGAACACTGAGACATGGGTGTCGAAAAAGACATAGAGTGCTATGTTCAAGGATGACATGCTGCCACTAACTAAAAACAAGAGAAAACTTCTTCCTTACCTTCCCTGTTAAATTTTAACAAGTCCAGGAAAGTCAACTCGAGTCTCTATTCATTTTTTAACAAGCTTGAAGAGAAGAGGGAATATTGCTTGATAGTGTGACTGATTCGTGGATTTAATGAGCCTGAACTAGTACATGCTCAATGGTGTTTTCATAGTTTAGAGAGTCTGGAAACTGCAAAAAAGACTCCAGGGGGTTCCTTTTTCGTCCAATTTAGTCTCCTGAGGCTGGAAAAGTATAAAACATACCATAGAACTCTCTTAACTTCTGTAGAAGAAAAGGTGAACCTTTTTTGTACTTAGTTGGGGAGGTCCGAAAAAGGTTAAATTACCACCTACCCAATGCTCCTTCAAAAATAGCATATAGCCTGAATTTTACAAGTATGAAGGAAGGAAAGATCACTCAGAAAGATCCATTTGATTACGAGAAATGGGGCTTACAACAATAAACTCGATTCTTTGTTCTTTAGTGTTTAACGAGCATGACGAAGACATGACGTACAATCAGAATATTTTTCATGTTTAGGTCTAGAGCTCGAAAAAGAGAAAACTAAGCTCATACCGGGGGTTCCTTTTCCATAAGTTTAGTCTTTCATGTCCAGAAAAGAGATAAACCTATGCCTGAGAATACTCTTCTTAATTCTGAAGAAAAGAGAGTGTTCCTTTCTCGTATTATTCTGCATGGTCCGAGAAAGTGATAACCTACCACCAACGTGGATGCCCATTTACATATTCTTAACGAGCCTAAATGGACAAGTTTACTCAGCAGTTAATTCTATTTTGAGGAGTCATACTTGGGCCTAAAGAAACTCAATATCTTTCCCATGAAGTTTTAACGAGTCTAGAAAAGTCAACTCGCAGCCTCCTTACTGTTTTTAACGAGCTCGAAGGAGAGCAGAAAGAATGCTCTAAATGCTAGAAGACGAGTGTCATAGGTTGGCGAAACTAGTTCCAAGTGCAAGGAACAGACCTATGCATAATTCAAGAAAAGTGAGCAAGAGAAGGACAGTCGGGGAACGTCTCCTCAGGGTAAAAGGTGTCAAGTTGCAAAGGCACAGTGATACAAGGCTTAGCAATGATGAGAACAAAGATGAGGGCTTATACAACGAGCTAAAAGTGTGAAATCTGGTAGCAGGCTCATAAGCACAAGCAAAATACATGAAAATGCAGTTAAAACTTGAACAACAAGGCGAGGCCAGTAAACAGTTGTGAATCCAACTACAAATCCTATCTCCAAGAAACAACAACATCAGGATCATATTCAGAAGAAACGATCCGATGCGGGTCACTTTGGTAGAAACACATGTGACTTTGCTATCTTCTAAAAAAGTTGTAGTCAAGGTAGAATCAACGAAAGAGGACTATATAGTGCCAAGACCCGAGGGTTTCTAATCAATAAGATCAACCTCAAAAGGAGACAAAAAATAAACAAGTGATATAGAGTCTACAGGAACAAACTCAATATCACGGGAGTTGAAAAATTCATAAGAAAAATCAAACTCATCAAGATCACTGACTTGCTGTTCAAAGGAAGAGTCAAAAGACTCAACAAGACCAACATAAGAAGAAAGGTCAGGTTTACTAAGAAAATAAGGGTTAGAATTAGTCACAACTGAACCAACATCCAAGAGAAGATCAGATTGTATCAAAGAATCTAGGAAGACTTCATCCGAAGGAAGGAAATCATCCGAGATACGACACATGCCTAAAACTTCAAATGGATCGACAGAGTGGAGAGAAGGCTCCAAAGTTTGTATAGGATGACTCACCTGGTCAACTGTTGGGACCAAGTCCCAAGAAGGTAAGCATGAAAACAGAGGCTGCTTCTCAGTAGCAATTGAATGCAAAGGACATGAGGCCACATAGCTCACCTGTGGTTGGGCAGTGTCTATAGAAACACTGGGAATCAATAAGGGAAAGACATGGTCTCTAGTTGGGTCAGGAGAGGGATCAAGAAAATCCAATTGATCAATAGTGACAATTTCTTCACCATGATTAAAGTACATCACATGAAAGAATGTTGACACCAGAGCTTACATGTCATAGACATAATCACGTCCAAGGAGCATATTGAAGTCCAAGGGGTCTTCTATCACCATGAATTCAACTAAGATGGTATTCCCACCCAAAGTAACAGCTGTTTGAGAAATGATTCCCAAGGATATAGAATTTATTATATCAAACGATAGTAACTAACTAGCAGTCGACACAAGGATGGGAGATCCCATGCCTCGCCAAGCACGAGCATACAAGATACTGACTGAGGATCTTTCATCAACAATACAACATGCAATAGTGTATGATTCAACTTTCACCTTTATCTATAAAGGTGCATCAGAAGGAAGGATTGGCTCAACTAGGCTATCCCAATCAAAGGAATAAATCCGAGAGCTTGGTGGGGGTTGATCCGAAGCAAGTTCAGTGCCCCCTTATTCAGTAAGTTCTGAACTGGTAGTGAAGAAAATGTGACTAGCAGAGACTTCACTCTCCAAAGGAAGAGTGGGATTGATCGACAATGGAATCGATTCAACCGCTTCATGAAAGTCACTCTCCGTAGGGGGAGTGGGATTGACCAAAGATAACATTGGTTCAATCACATCAGGATCACTCTTCAGAAGAAGAATGGAATCGACCAAATCTGAGATTGGTTCATCCACTTGATCAACCAACAGTTGAGTAGGGTGTTGAGAAACTATAGGTTGTTCAAAAACAGGAAGACCATGAAACCAAACTCTTCTTACCTCTTCAATAGAAGGGCATTTATAAGTAAGGTGTTCTTCCTCACAAATCTTACAAGGAAAATTGGGCTTGTGTTTTGAATGGATAGTCTTTTCACTAGTGTCAACATGACTCATAGTGGCTGATGAATTGTCTTCAGCATGAAGTACAGAGGCTGAGAGACTACCCCCAGCATGGCTTGCAGAGGCTGAGAGACTGGGTTCAACATATCCTGCAAGGGTTGAACGGGTGCTCCCTTTCTTATGTGCCTTCTTCCTATTCCTCCTTCTTTTACTCCTTTTAGACTGTTGATTACTAGTATCAGTACTTTCACCGCATGAGGTAGAAGGAGTAGGATAATTAACTACAGGCGAAGGGGGGGGCAATGTTTTGATGCCGTTGAAATAAGGAGCTTACTTGAGAAGCATCAAGAGCATTCAGTACAGTTGGAGTGGAAAACAACCATACCGGTAGCCCTAGGGTGAATCCAGGTAGATTCAAGGTGGCCATCAAAGGAACACCAACATTCCTCATGAGAGGAATAGTATAAGGAGTTCCCAGCATGGGTATCTCTTGGTTGGTGTTAAAAGGGGTGTTAGCCATAGTTTCAAACTAGGAGGAAATGTCCGAGGTTGACAGGCAACCAAAATTACAAAGCACATAGCTAAAGGCACACTAAGTATAGACAAACCACACAACACTCACTAAAAATTCCTAAAGCCAAACAGACAAACATGTATAAGATACACTTTCCAAAAGATAACTGATAGACAGTTACTTGGCATCCCTGTAGATGTTCTTAGGCACAAGCGGAGGAATCATCCACTGCACTCCCACAACTTCTACTGGGGTTACCTTCCAAGCCTGTCCAAGTTCAACCAAAAATAGCCTTTCGGTGTACCTGTGTATGAACCCTAGATGTCAAAGAGACTAAAGGCTACCTTAACTATATTGACAGTCTGGGGGGACAGTCGCAATATTGGTTCATACGCATGGGCAGGGTAGCTGAGCCCGAAACTCCGTCTAGGATAGAATCCCCAGATGCATAAAAACCTTGGTCTATGCTTTGAAAAGGAATCAGAGGGTTATCTCCTCAGTCCAAGCCTCCATACGGCCTCGTGATTAACTCCTATTTGAGAGGACCTTCCCAGATACAATCAACATAGAAAAGAGTTTACCTAGTGATTGGCCAACTACGTCTGAATTTAAACACTCGTGGGGAGTTTAAACTCTCTATCCCACAAGTCTAGCCTGAGCTAGTCGGTGTATGACCCTATAAAATAAAACTTACTAATAATTTTTAAATTATATCGTTTATTTTAAGGGTTGTTTTTAGTCAGAGGGTAAATGGCGTGAAACTTATGTGGTTTTTTGACTCAAAGTTGAAACAAAATGACTAAGCAAACAGAAATGAAATGCAAAAAGCAAAAACTATTCTCTTTCTTTTTTCAAATAGAAAACTTGAAAGCCACATAAGAACAAATTCTTTTTACTTTTTCAAAAACAATGATATGCTATGCAATCTAGGTTAGTAAACTAATCTACATGCATATAAAGCAAACATGTGTTTTTCTTTTTCTTTTATAAATGCAAAAGAAAAATAAGACTATTTTTTGTAATTTTTGAGATTATCTTTAAAAATTGAGAACGAAACTACTATATGCAAAAGTTTCTAAATGTTTTCTTTTCACTTTTTAAAATGCTCAAAGACTACTATGCACTGAAATGCACAAAACTTGAGCATGCTTGGATAAACTAACTGTATAAAGTAAGCAAAGTGAAGTAAAACAAATTAATAAGACCAAGGATCAACCAACTAAGGAAGACTTGGAACCCTAGCTTCGGTGGGAATAATGATAATAAATCACCGAGATCACAGAAAGGAAAGTGACAAACCAATCACTATCCGATGATAGAATGGGAAATACAGTGTCCAGATCCCTGATCACTGATTCTGACAACCAACACTTGAACCTATAACCCAAATAGGAAAATCCACTTCAAGCTGCCAACAGAAGACAATCCAAACAAAAAGAACTCAAGGGATTTACAAGAAAGCACAAGGTGTGGCCAACAAGGTAATCAAACTGACAGTGTAATGATCATAAGGAGACCAATCAATAAACAAATTTTATAAAAAGATAGGTACAAGTAAACCCTAACTCAAAAATTCAAATGCTAAGGCTTGTACGCGACTATGTATAAGGGAAACCCGCGTACTGTATGTGACTGTCCTAGAGAGCAACCCGCATATGCAGGCCTTTGTACCTGACTGTATGCAAGAGAAACCCGCGTATAGGTACAAAATTTTCTAATAAAAAGAAAATTTTTCAAGGTCTTCAAACACTACCCTAAGCATGAACCAAGACAGAGATAGCACACACACAATGAAGGCAAAGACTGGGCAACGGTAAACAGAAATAACCCACAGCAGTTTGGGCGCCCCAACAGAGTCTCCATTTCTGTTGTTCAGGAAGAAACACCCTTATAATCGAGGGTTTGGGGTTACCAACATACTCTTAAAACTTGCAGACAATCAGCTTTTAAAGTACAAAAATGAAATAGTAAGATATAAGGACTCACCTGTTTAATGATGGTTGATCCAAGCTTTGTCTTCTTCCGCTCTACTCCTCTCGAAAGCTTTCAGGGATGCACCTCCTTCACCTGCAAAGAGAAAATCCTCCAAATACAATCTTATACAGGTATATATGACAAGTGAGATAAACAAAAAAATATAGAGTGCTTAATCGTAAATATTCATCAAACCATGATACATGAAAGATATTCAACATGCATTTGGAATAAGGATACTCTTTATTAACAATAGTAAATGAGATAAGTGTACAACCCAACACCTGAAACAAGGACTCCTCTGCAACCAAAGGAATATGAGTTCTACTGCTCCAAATACTTCTGAAGATATACCACCAGCATAACTTTTCTCTCCAATTATGATTGATTAATGCCCTCCCACATGCCTCTATTTATACTTAGGAAAATAGAGCAGTTTCGAAGGTTGAGGAGGTTGAGACAGTTAAGATAGTTAATGTTTAAGGCTTAACAAATCTCCATTAATCATGTTTATTATTTTTAATGTCGAATGGAGGCGTACGTGAGTATTGATACTGGTAACCCGTGTATAACACGCGAGTTGCTATAAGGGAAACCCGCGTACAGATCTGTACATGAGTTGTAATGACAATACCCACATACAGTATGCGATATGCTGTGGAAAGAGTTGCGTACAACAATCAACATGTAAAAAGGTAAAAATGGAAAGGTAAGTGGATAGTGAATGCATCTCATGTCATGCCCATCTATAGTGTTTTAGGCAACCTTCAATCCATAAATTTCCTTTTGTGCGCCGACATATGAAGTGTCGGCACTTGGATGGAGAAGTGCCGTTTGGGTTGATAACAGATGCCCCCTAATGTGTGAGGTCAGAGGGAAGCGATGGATGAAATACATTATAATATTTATCTTTGGAGAACTCAGAAATCCAATGGACCAGAGGTAGTACTTGAAACAAATACATAATAATGTCATATACAAAGTCATATCTGAGGATGCTATGTTCAATATACTGGAACACTAGCTCCTTTAGAAATGTTTGATTAAATCATATAGTACGTGTACAAGACCACATATATTACAAAGGTGGATCGAAGCCACAATATACAATCATGCTGAGTCTTCAAAGATCTGGAAGCTGTGTACATAGGTAGAACATAATCTTGTGCAACTTAGTCCATAGAAGTGGAACTAAGGTCTTCATAAACAATCCCAAAGAAGTAGTACAATCCAAGCCACGTGAATAGATGTAAGTTGAAGTCGAACATGGAGAGGATTCAACATTTTGTCAATCGGTAGGTGATAATTGACAACTCAAAAGCAAAGGAATTCACTAATGATGAAAGTGAATCCAGAGGTACAAACGTTAAAAAATCTAGGTCTTCTTCATCAAGAAGTTCTGAAGCAGAACCATAGTGTGATAGGGAAGGCAATAGATCCTCCAACGGATCACAAGAGTGACTAGGAACTGTGTAAAGGAAGGGAGACACAAGTGATAACAGATACGGAAATGATGGGATCAGGATATAGAACAAACATTGAGCTAAGTCCTTGGACAGTAAGCACAACACAGAGATGACCCAAGGAAGCTTTTAACTTTATAGATAGAACAACTAGACTTATTTGTCATGTAGGAGAAATGATCAAATTCCCCAGGTAGAACAGACAAGAGGAGGAGTAATAAACTCAAAGTAATAGCTGAACTAAAAGTGAACACTAAGACATGGGTATCAGAAAAGACAGAGAGTGCTATGTTCAAGGATGACATGCTGCCACTAACTAAAAACAAGAGAAAACTTCTTCCTTGCCTTCCTTGTTAAATTTTAATGAGTCTAGGAAAGTCAACTCGAGTCTCTCTTCATTTTTTAAGAAGCTTAAAAAGAAGAGGAAATATTGCTTGATAGTGTCACTGATTCGTGGATTTAACGAGCCTGAACTAGTACATGTTCGATGGTATTTTCATAGTTTAGAGAGTCTGAAAACTCCAAAGAAGACTCCAGGGGGGTCTTTTTTCGTCCAATTTAGTTTCCTGAGGCCGAAAAAGTATAAAACATAACACAGAAGAACTCTCTTAACTTCCATATAAGAAAAGGTGAACCTTTTTCATACTTAGTCAGGGAGGTCTGAAAAAGGTTAAATTACCACCTACCCAATGCTCCTTCAAAAGCAGCATATAGCTTGCATTTTACGAGTGTGAAGGAAGGAAATATCAGTCAGAAAGATCCATTTGATTAGGAGAAATGGGGCTTACAACAATAAACTTGATGCTTTGTTCTTTAGTGTTTAACAAGCATGACAAAGACTTGAAGTACACTCAAAATATTTTTCATGTTTAAGTCCATAGCACAAGAAAGAGAAAACTAAGCTCATACTAGGGGTTTCTTTTCCATAAGTTTAGTCCTTCAGGTACGAAAAAGAGATAAACCTATGCCTGAGAATACTCTTCTCAATTCTGAAGAAAAGAGATTGTTCCTTTCTCGTATTATTCCACACGGTCCAAGAAAGTGATAACCTACCACCAATGTGGATGCCCATTCACATATTATTAACGAGCCTAAATGGACAAGTTTACTCAGCAGTCAAGTTTATTTTGAGGAGTCAGACCTGGGCCTAAATAAACTCAATATCTTTCCCATGAAGTTTTAACGAGTCCTGAAAATTCAACTCGCAGCCTCCTTACTACTTTTAACGAGCTCGAAGGAGAGCAGAAAGAATGCTCTAAATGTGAGAAGATGAGTGTCATAGACAGGCGAAACTAGTTCCAAGCACAAGGAACAGACCTATGCCTAATGCAAGTAAAGTGAGCAAGATAAGGAAACTTGGGGAACATCTCCTGAGGGTAAAAGGTGTCAAGTTGCAAAGGAAAAATGATACAAGGCTTAGCAACGATGAGAACAAAGATGAGGGCTTGTACAATAAGCTAAAAGCATGAAAGTCGGCATCAGGCTCATAAGCGCAAGCAGGATACATGCAAATGTAGGTACAACTTGAACAACAAGGTGAGGCCAGTAAACAGTTGTGAATCCAACTATAAATCTTGTCTCCAAGAAACAACCACATCAAGATCATATTCAGAAGAAATGATCCAATGCGGGTCACTTTGGCCGAAACACATGTGACTTTGCTATCTTCTGCAAAAGTTGTAGTTAAGTCAAAATCAATGAAAGAGGACTCTATAGTGCCAATATCTGAGGGTTTATAATCAATAAGAGCAACCTGAGAAGGAGAGAAAAAATCAACAAGGGATATAGAGTCTGCAGGAACAAACTCAATATCACAAGAGTTGAAAAATTCATAAGAAAAATCAAACTCATCAGGATCACTAACTTACTGTTCAAAGGAAGAGTCAAAAGACTCAACAAGACCAACATAAGAAGAAAGGTCAGGCTTACTAGGAAAATCAGGGTTAGAATTAGTCACAATTGAACCAACATCCAAGAGAAGATCAGATTGTATCAAAGACTCTAGGAAGACTTCATCCGAAGGAAGGAAATCATCTGAGATAGGACACATGCCTAAACCTTCAAATGGATCGACAAAGTGGAGAGAAGGCTCAATAGTTTGTATAGGATGACTCACCTGGTCAACTGTTGGGACCAAGTCTCAAGAAGGTAAACATGAAAACAGAGGCTGCTTCTCAGTAGCAATTGAAGGCAACGGGCATGAGGCCACATAGCTCACCTATGGCGGGGTAGTGTTTATAGAAACACTGGGAATCAATAAGGGAAAGACATGGTCTGTAGTTGGGTCAGGAGAGGGATCAAGAAAATCCAACTGATCAATAGTGACAATTTCTTCACCATGATTAAAGTACATCATATGAAAGAATGTTGACACCATAGCTTGCATGGCATAGACATAATCACCTCCGAGGAGCATATTGAAGTCCAAGGCGTTTTCTATCACCATGAAGTCAACTAAGATGGTGTTCCCACCCAAAGTAACAGTTGTTTAAGCAAGAATTCCCAAGGCTATAGAAGTTCTTCTATCAAATGCCAGTAACTGACTAGTAGTCGACACAAGACTAGGAGATCCCATGCCTCACCAATCACGAGCAAACAATATACTAACTGAGGCTCCTTCATCAACAATACAACGAGCAATCGTGTATGATTCAACTTTGACCTTTATCTAGAAAGGAGCATCAGAATGAAGGAACGACTCAACTAGGCTATCCCAATCAAAGGAACCAATCTGAGAGCTTGGTGGGGGTTGATCCGAAGTGATTTCAATGCCCCCTTGTTCAGTAAGTTCTGAACTAGCAGTGAAGAAAATGTGACTAGCAGAGACTTCACTCTCCAAAGGAAGAGTGGGATTGATTGACAATGGAATTGATTCAACCGATTCGTGAAAGTCACTCTCTGTAGGGAAAGTGGGATTGACCAAAGATGACATTGGTTCAATCACATCAGGATCACTCTCTGGAAGAAGAGTGGAATCGACCAGATCTGAGATTGGTTCGATCGCTTGATCAACCAACGGTTGAGTAGGGTTTTGAGAAACTATAGGTTGTTAAAAAATGGAATGAACATGAAACCAAACTGTTCTTACCTCTTCAATAGAAGGGAATTTATAAGTAAGGTGGTATCCCTCACAAATCTTACAAGGAAACTTGGGCTTGTGTTTTGAACGAGTAGTCTTTTCAACAGTGTCAACATGACTTGTAGTGGTTGACGAATTGTCTTCAGCATGAAGTACAGAGGCTGAGATATTGCCCCCAGCATGGCATGCAGAGGCTGAGAGACTAGGTTCAACATGACCCACAGAGGTTGAACGGGTGCCCCCTTTCTTATGTGCCTTCTTCCTATTCCTCCTTCTTTTACTCCTTTTAGATTGTTAGTTACTAGTATCAGTACTTTCATTGCATGAGGTAGAAGGAGTAGGAAAATTAACTACAGGTGGAGGGGGAGAAATGTTTTGATGCCCTTGAAATAAGGAGCTTGCTTGAGAAGCATCAAGAGCATTCAGGATGGTTGGAGTGGAAAACAACCATATTTGTAGCCCTAGGGTGAATTCAGGTAGATTCAAGGTGGCCATCAAAGGAACACCAACATTCCTTGTGAGAGGAATAGTAAAAGGAGTTCCTAGCATCAGGATCTCTTGGTTGGTGTTCAAAGGGGTGTTATCCATATTTTCAAACTAGGAGGCAACGTTTGAGGTTGAAAGGAAACCAAAATTACAAAATAGACAGCTAAAGGCACACTAAGTACAGACAAACCGCACAGCACTGACTAAAAATCGTAAAGCCAAACAGACAAACAGGTATAAGATACGCTTTCCAAAAGAAAGCTGATAGAGAGTTACTTGGCATCCCTCTAGATGTTCTTAGGTACAAGCGGAGGAATCACCCACCGCCCTCCCACACCTTCTACCGAGGTTACCTTCCAATCTCGTCCAAGGTCATCCAGAAATAGCCTTCTAGTGTACCTATGTATGAACCCTAGATGTCAAAGAGACTAAAGGATACCTTAACTATATTGACAGTCTAGGGAGATAGTCACAAGCCTGGTTTGTATGCATGGGCAGGGTTGCTAAGCCTGAAACTCTGTCTAGGACAGAATCCCCAGATGCGTAAAAACCTTGGTCTATGCTTTGACAAGGAATCCAAGGGTTATCTCCTCAGTCCAATCCTCCACGCATCATTGTGCTTAGCTCCGATCTGAGAGGAGCTTGCTAGATACAATCAATGTAGAAAAGGGTTTACCTAGTGATTGGCTGACTACGTCTGAATTTAAACACTTGTGGGGAGTTTAAACTCCCTATCCCATAAGTGTAGCCTAAGCTAGTTGTTCTATGACCCTCTAAAATAAAACTTACTAATAATTTTTAAATTATATCATTTATTTTAAAGGTTGTTTTTAGTCAGAGGGTAAATGGCGTGAAACTTATGTGGTGTTTTGACTCAAAGTTGAAACAAAATGACTAAGCAAAGAGAAATGAAATGCAAAAAACAGAAACTATTCTCTTTCTTTTTTCAAATAGAAAACTTGAAAGCCACAAAAGAACAAATTCTTTTTATTTATTCAAAAACAATGGTATGCTATGCAATCTAGACTAATAAACTAATCTACATGCATATAAAGCAAACATGTGTTTTTCTTTTTCTTTTATAAATGCAAAAGAAAACTAAGACTATATTTTTTGCAATTTTTGAGATTATCTTTAAAAACTGAAAATGAAACTACTATATGCAAATCAAATGAAAAAGTTTCTAAATGTTTTCTTTTCACTTTTTAAAATTATCAAAGACTACTATGCACCTAAATGCACAAAAACTTGAGCATGCTTGGATAAACTAACTGTATAAAGTAAGCAAAGTGAAGTAAAACAGATTAATAAGACGAAGGATCAACTAACTAAAGAAGAATTGGAACCCTAGCTTGGGTGGGCACAATGACAAGAAATCACCGAGATCACAGAAAGGCAAGTGACAAACCAATCACTATCTGAAGATAGAATGAGAAATACAGTGTCCAGAACCTTGATCACTGATTTAGAAAACCAACACTTGAACCTATAACCCAAACAGGAAAATCCACTTCAAGCTGCTAACATAAGACAATCCAAACAAAAAGAACTCAAGGGCTTTACAAGAAAGCACAAAGTGTGGCCAACAAGGTAATCAAACTAACAATGTAATTCTCATAAGGAAGACCAACCAACAAACAAATTTTATAAATGGACAGGGACAAGCAAACCCTAACCCAAAAATTCAAATGCTAAGGCTCGTATGCGACTGTGTATAAGGGAAACCTGCGTACTATATGCGACTGTCATAGAGAGAAATGTGCATATGCAGGCCTCTGTACATGACTGTATGCAAAAGAAAGCCACGTACAGGTACAAAATTTTTCAAGGTCTTCAAACAATACCCTGAGCATGAACTAAGACAAAAATAGCACATACACAATGAAGGCAAAGACTGGGCAATGACAAATAGAAATAACCCATAGCAGTTTGGGCTCCCCAACAGAGTCACCAGTTCTGCTGTTCAAGAATAAGCACCCTTATAACCAAGGGTCTAGGTTTACCAACCTACTCTTAAAACTTGTAGACAATCCTCTTTTAAAGTACAGAAAGAAAATAGGAATATATAATGGACTCACTCGATTAACGACAGTTGATGCAAGCTTTGTCTTCTTTTGCTCTACTCCTCTCCAAAGCATTCAGGGATGCGCTTCCTTCACCTGCAAAGAGAAAATCCTCCAAATAAAATCTTATACATGTATATATGACAAGTTATATAAACAAAAAATATAGAGTGATTAATCATAAATATTCATCAAACCATGATACATGAAATATAATCAACATGCATTTGGAATAAGGATTCTCTTTATTAACAATAGTGAATGAGATAAGTGTACAACCCAACGCCTGAAACAAGGACTCCTCTGCAACCAAAGGATTCTCAGATCTGCTGCTCCAAAGATTTCTAAAGATATACCACCAACATAACTTTGTTCTCCAATTATGATTGATCAATGCCCTTCCCAAGGCCTCTATTTATACTTAGGAAAATAGAGCAGTTTCGAAAGTTGAGGAGGTTGAGACAGTTAAGATAGTTACTGTTTAAGGCTTAACAAATATCCATTAATTATTTTTATTATTTTTAATGTCGAATGGAGGCGTACGCGAGTATTGATACTAGCAACCCACGTATGGCATGCGAGTTTCTATAAGGGAAACCCGCGTACAGATTTGTACGTGGGTTGCAATGACAATACCCGCGTACAGTACGTGATTTGTTGTGGAGATAGTCACGTATGTACGCGAGTTGCTGTGGAAAGAGTCACGTACAAAAATCAACATGTAAAAAGGTAAAAATGGCAAGCTAAGTGGATAGTGAATGCATCTCATGTCATTCCCATCTATAGTGTTTTAGGAAACCTTCAATCCATCAATGTCGTTTTGTGTGCTAACATATGAAGTGTCGGAACTCGGACAGAGAAGTGCCATTTGGGTTGATAACATCATGTCATTTCACCACAATAATTAAAGATCTCATAACCAAATAGTACACACATATCCCTAAGTCAATAAGAGAGAGGATAATGAACGCTTATATGGTTAGGACATACCTTATTTCTAATGCACACAAAGGAAAATTGATGGGATTTTACTATTCATTTACTTTAGAGGGGAGATGATTAGGAGAGTGGTTCATGCCATTGGGACTACCATGGGAAATCATGAGTGAAATGCAATGTGAACTATTGGACTACAATCATTCATCCCCCTTAGGAGAGATGATTATTAAAAATTATCGAGTCATCAAGATTATTATCAGCAAAATCATAAGCGAGTGAATTATGATAATTGAAAATTTGTAAGAAGCTAATGCAAACCTCCCAATCCCCTATGAGAATATGAAGTTTATGTTTGAGCCTTAGAATTTGTCAACTTAAAGTAATAAAAATAAATAAGAGTTTTTACTATTTTCCTATTGGGATTACCAAGTAAATGCTAAAGTGGTACCCAATAAACAAAGAATTATGTTCAAATCTTGAGCTATTTCAACTCAAAATCCAAAAAACCAAAAGTTGTAATCTACATCTATTGGGTTTTTCAAGAAAATATTAAAAGTAGTAAATCTTTTGGAATTCCATAAATGCTACCATTAGGTTAGGGAACTTGGTGGAGCATTCTGGGTACCTATTAGCATTAAGCAACCCTCGATATGGCCAACAATAGTCCTGAATTCTAACTAGATCACAACAATAGAAAAAGGTGGTAATAACAGTCATACATAGTCAAGGAAGAGTGAAATTAGCACTCTTGATTATTTTGTATGAGAAAACATGCCTATAAGAGGGATATCAAGTTTTATCCATTCTCGTAGTCTAAGGTTGATAAACACAGAGGCATGGGCACTTATAAATGTCAAATAAATAGTTCTAAGCATAAACTAAAGTAAAACACTCAGCAACAAATTTTTTCTCAATGTTGGGTGCATAAAAAGAAGTTATGGGTAAATTGAACAACGTTACAACCATCGAATAAAAACCATGATCAACATGAATAGTTCTGGGTATTTTTTGAAGTGTAAGAAGTATAAAGAGATTTCAAACAACACTAAAGTTTCCCATGGTGGCATGACCTAAACAACAATCAGCATGGATGTCTAGGCACATTTCAAGCTCTCCCAAATGGAAGCAAAATTCATCACCTCCAAATGTTGGAAACACACCTTAGTAGTCTACGGAATATTTTAGACCATTTAAAGGGATATTATTCCAAGGAACTTATTAAAAAAATACTTCATCCTGAGGCATGCAACACACAAGTGAGGCCAGAGGCATTGACTTTAATCCTTATATAATTGAATAACAAGTTAATTAGTCATTTTGTGACAAAGGTAATTGGAATTTTGTATTTAGTTTTCATGCCTGGAAAGATCAAGGGAATCCATTTTATCATACTTCTTGGAAAACACTCTCGGTGAGGTTAATTGCATGTTAATGTATTAAACCATTGTTTTTCTAAAAGCATGAGTTACATTAGAGTTATGACCCTTGGTCTACTGATAAGTCCGATTTGATGTGTCATTCCAAAATTTATATTATTTTTATTCTTTCTTTCCACAATGAAAAAAGGGATACAAAATCTTGATTGTTTGGAATTGGGAGAATCCCCCTTTAATCACATGAAAGACAAGGAATCCAATCGCTCGCTTTAGGTACAAGAGTGAGCAAGGAGTTTTGAAAGTTGATAAAAATGAATTAATTGTTTTGCATATTGTTTTTATATGCTAGTTGGAGGTGCTTTTGATGTATTTTGCAAATGATTCTCTGAGGGAAGATACATAGTCTTGTAGCATCAATATCTACTAATAGTATTGGGAATTTTTGACAATTCAAAGTATGTCTCAGCCTCAATGAATCAAAATATTGTCTAGAGAGTATTGTTGGAGCAGAATCAGCTCAGCACACCCTGCCTTAGTATGAAATCCACCCCGTCATACATTAGATTGTTCCCATATTTGAATTTTGTTTGAAATATTTGTGTAGATTTTGGCTTAAGGTAGAATGTATATGATTTGAAGTGTGACCTGAGGAAGCCACATAATCAATATTCATCATTTTTTCAAGAGTAAAATATTTTACTTTGTAAATACAACTATCCTTTATAGGATGGTTGAAGCAGATTTCCTTACAGAATACCAAATGCCAGTATCTTAGATGAAGACCCATATTCATAAGTAGTTGCTCTTGAGCTACATTACGAATTCAAATTTACCGTCTCTCTACCTAATGTACCCATTTATCCTAATTTTGATCTTCAAACATTCATGGTTTTTTATTAATTACATTCTTCAAAGATCATCTTGTATAAATAGTATTATGGTCCTCTCCCAGCTGTTGTACAATAGTTTTTAGGAATATGTGGAATATAAAAGCATAAACATACATATCTCTTTAGGGTCAATGTTTCAAAAAACATTAGAATATATTATGGAGTTTGGATTTCCAAAAAAATTGGCATATTCACTGGACTTAACTGCATTCAATGGAGAAATACAGCGCTTCAACCAAGGAAACTTCTACATTCATTTAGAGTTAGAGATGCAACTTTCGGCTAGGATGGGATATTTTGGAAAAGATATTGATTTTCTTGAAGTTGGTGCCAAACCAAAAAATGTTGTCTTTCATCTACTACATGGAGAAGGGAAAACAACATGCCCTTAACTTGGATGAAAATGTATTCTCTTTTTCTGATAATGAAATATCAAATACAATATGCACTGCATATCCCCTTAGCATTTTCAATGGTAATTTTCCCACAAGTACACATTACACTATGATGAACATCTTACAAACCAATATCACAAATAAACATCATTTAAAAAAATAATAATAACAGGTCAATCACTTTAGCAATGCCCCTGTGTACAAGTCTCTGACGATATTTCTATACTAGTGATATAATTCTGTCGCTAGTATAGCAATCCCGTTGGAGACTTGTACATAGGAACGTTGCTATAGTGATGACCCATCATCAAAATAGTGTCAACACTTCATGGAACTAGCAAAAATATATCTTTGGAATAGCCATCTCAGTTAGTTAAACTAGAGACAACACTCCATCGAAATAGCCTGTTCAGTTCGTTGGACTAGCGACCACCGTTCATCGGAACAGAGAGGGAATTTTGTTAGAATAAAGACAACAATTCATTGTAATAGCAAGGGTCTTTCGTTTAAATAGCAACAATAGTTCGTCAAAATAGTGATGATAAATGTGTTTTTATAGCGAAGGGGAAGTGTCGCAATAATGACACAATTTGATTTTTTAAATAACACACATTTCATGTCTTTTGTGTCGTTATAGCGATGAACTGTGGAAAGTGTTACTAGAGAGATGGAATTTTTGCCATGAAAAAAAGGGGTCATGTCTGTTGCTATAAAAATGTACAAATGTTGCAATAGCAATGATTTTCGATGGGAAAATATGCACATGTACTAGTGTTAAGAGTTTAATATCCTTATAACCCAATGCATCCCCTATGATTAGCCCAAAAGTTTCATAAATATTTATTTGAACAATATTCACTTATTTTAAGTTTATTCTTCTTATTGAGGTTTCATAAGTTTGAGATTTTTCTTAAGTTATGGTCTTATTGGAACTGTCATATCCCATTACCTGCAATAACCTTAGGGCATCATCAATCATAATGAATTATAATTAATACTTTAAAAATGAACATGAAATATCATAATCATCACATCGCTAATTACACTTGATGCTACAGAGTCTACCAAGTCAACATTGAACCAAATATACCAAGTCTAAATAATCTTTATGCTCCAAAGTTACAAACTCAAAATTAAGGCAGGTATATATAGGTCCTTTGAGCTGACTTGATTAACCACGATATAAATCAAATATGCTAACATCATATTACCAGTTTCATAACTTGATAATTCTAGTATCTTGCGAAAACATGTGTAAACCATTACAACGATTCTCGATTTAGATCTTCTATATTTTTCTAAATCAATTTCTTTAACATAACTATGCCACTTACACATCTCAACATTTTTAAATGTTGCATTTACTTATTTCCATTGTTTCAATAGGAATTCAAATCTATCAATTTGTTTTATAAATGATTTAAGCAATTGATTATCATCAAGAATTTCTTTTATAGCGTCATGCTACGTTTCATGAATAATTATTGAACTGTAACTCAAACCAACAATTATCTCATGTATTCTTTTCCACTGTCTTAGCTTCAGTTTGTAGAATATTTTTCTATTGAGTGTACCTACATATTACACTCACAACCTATTGCCAAACATTATTTACATCAGAATCTCTTTTGTAAACATAAAGCAAGACATAAAATATAACAACAAGTTCCTATTTCGAGTGCACATAAATTATTGATGCAACAAAATGTTCTTATGCATAATCCAAATGCATTACTTTTTCAACAAACATAGGCATAACTAAACTTACATGTATATTCCATTGTATTGAACTTTAAGCATAACTCATACCTTATTTTCTTATAATCTTGAATACATATGATACCCTTAATACTACTACTAGCTTTTCTCTTAAGGCATCTTTAACTCAATGTCTTACTAAAGAAAAATCAAGCATTTAACATTTTTAGCATAATCTAGACTAGTTTGTCATAGAGTTCCATTTTAGTCAATGTTATGCATGTGAATGAAGAACATATCTCTTCATCATCATTCTATTATTATGTAAATCTCGCACAAATGCAATATTTCAACAATTTTCCCATTAAAGCATCAACAACATGCAACATGCATTTAACAAAAGACACCTTCACAAGGCCCAAAAAGCATCATAAGTCCAAAAATTCCCCAAGGTAGTCAAAATACACAACCGCACTGGTAATACTATGTTTATGCATGCTATAGTGCACATCTCAAGTACAACGCCTGTGCGGTAACGTGAATTTTTCTTTGATACTCACACGGATGACAAAATCTACATAATATAACCCACCAATGGTGCATTAAAGACTCATGAAAGCTCCATTTACTCCAATAATTTGAATTTTGGATGTTCACACACTTCTTTTCTTTAAATGGTGTCTCTTGTGTACTTTGGAGCCACATCATGGATCATTGGGTTCACATTGGGATCTTGTTATTTCTTGGCCACCTCTTGGCCTATAAGCAAAAGCCATGGAAATTTTAATTGTAGGAGAATTCTTAGAGGAAGGTTATGCTGCTACATTTTTTCCTAGGCTCCCTTATATCTCACCATTTCCCTCTTTTCAAGAATTCACCAAGCTCTCTTTCCTCCTTCCTCAATGTGGCAAGTGTTCTCCTCAGTTTTTCTTCAATCCGCTTGACATTTAGTGTGGACTAAATAGACCTCCCTTAGGGAAATTTTCTGCATCCATCCAGATCTTACATCTTTAAGATGTTGTATATGATTGACCACTAGGAAATATAAGAAGTGGTTTGGCATCTATTGCTTGTTGGAGTCTACATCTCTTACCCCATCTTGCATTTTAAATTTTGTTTAATTTTCTTTTCTTTGTTCTATTTTTAGTAACAACCACTTACATAATCAACTATAGAAATCACCACACTGACAAAGGGGATATTAATACTAAGTCCTTTCTACATCATACAAGCCCTTAGCCCTAACAAAGTGGGAAGAAAGTAGTGTTCTTCAATATTCCCCACAACATTATTTATGGTGACTCCACTTTATTTTAGTTCATTTCTCTTTCATTAGATTGTTATTTATGAAGTGGATAATTTCTAGTATTTTATGCTTTGCAGGAGAAGAGGACCATCCCTTTCATCCCAAACATTAGGACACAAAGAGGATATTTTTTCCATTTTATAAGATTCATGTATATCGACGTATTTCCTCACTAACATCATGGACATCCCTTCGAAAGTCTAAAAGGCCATGGATATCCCATGGAATTTGAATCAAAGTTAAAAGGCCCATTTTGAGATGAAATTTCCTCTAATGTCTCTTTGTTTTTCTCTCTATTTTCCCTCTACATGCTTGTGAGAATTATCTTGTAGGTAGATCTATATCGTGTGCTTCTTCTTAGCATCAAGGCTCTATTCCTTCATAGCATTAGAGATTCTATTTATACATGGTATCAGAGCCACATTTTTTCAATTTCATAGTGCAAGGTTTCTTAAGTTCTATAGAGCCGAGGAGCTATCCGTTCTCTACATTAGAGTGCATCGATTCTCCTATTCGTATTTGAAGAAGATCTTGAATTGAGATTACAAGATTTTCTCCTAGTTTTTATTCATGCAGGTTGCAAAGAGTATCTCTTTGAGGGCATCAACTTCTTAGCATGGATTTGTATTTCACTATGATCCTCACTCCATTCATTGATATAATGAATGGAAAGACAAACTTGGCATTCTATTGCGTAGTAAGGGACTATAAAGAGTTACTTTAGCTTTGGATAATGAACCTAATGCTACTATTGAGAAAGATAAGTGGAATAATAGGTTGTATGAATCCTATGGATTTCTTTTCCTTTCTATTTATACTAATATAATATTTCATATATATGGATTGACCACTCCAAACAAGGAATGGACTAAAATTGAGTCTCTCTTTGGAGTACAAGATGAGATAAGAGCGCATCAATTGGAGAATGAGTTATTCTCATTGAGTCCAAGAAGTTTGGATTCTATTGAGGGGCTATTCACCAAATTTAAGTCACTTGTTCCATTTCTCAAGAAATTGGGGTCTAAGAAGAAGGAATATCAATTGATTCTTTGTGTATTATCAGAAAATTGTCCTGAATACTCAGTTTTTGTGTCTACTTTTCATTCTACTAGGCTTGTTATTTCTAATTGCAAAACGCCTTCTTTGAGTACATTCTTTGATTCAGTAACAAAGGAGAAAGATAAATTGATATATATGGATGCTCTTAGATATTCCAAGGGAAAGGATATTTCTCTTATAGTTCAAGGAATTAAGAATACAAGATCAAAAGAGAAGAAAACTGTGAAAGATAAGAAGTTAAAGTCAAATAATGAAGATGAATGTTTGAATCCTACCGATGAAGGTTTAGTAAAGAAAGTCAAGAGGAAAGGGATCAAATGCAAGTGCTCATATTGAATAAATATGTTTCATATTGAGAAAAAATGTTTCAAGAAGAAGCTGGACATCGTGTCCCATTTTCTTGAGAAACATAACATTGAAGTTCCATATGAGCTAGAGAAACCTGTTGAATCCTCGGAACACTTTCATAGTGTGCGGTTCCAAGGTGATACAAACTATGCCTTGAGTACCAGAGTTAAATCCTTTCCTAATATCTGTTATATAGATTCACTTTATGAAATATAAGAATCAGAAATATCAGTTTCTTTCTTGAATAATCCACTTATCAGTCTCCTAGAATCATCTCCCAATACTTGTGATTTTTCACTAGATCTTGACTTGTCTTTAAGAATCTCTTCCTCACTTCACTCAAATCGTTATAAGTATGATTTAGAATAATATTTTCAGGATTATATGGATGTTATTACATCATTGATACCATCTACATACCTATGAATTCTCCCAAGACTATACAAACCCCAAGTTCAATAGTTGATTCCTCACTGGTTTCCTGTGAAGTGTTACTTATATCTAATGGTTTCAAGTCTTGCCTATTTTTCATGGGTTGGTTATCCATGACCTTACTCATCATTATAATTATATTTCACATGTTTGGATATTTTCTAAACACCTATGGTTATGTTCTCAAGTCCATCAATCATTCATATTTTTACCCTCATCTTTTTTTCCCTAGTTGCTCAAGTGTTTCCTACTCTAGCCCTATATCCTCATGGAGAAATTAAAAATTAGGTATTTTATGTTCCATATGATAATATTTATGACATATCACAGTATTTTCAGCCTCATTTCATATTTGGTAAGGTTATACATCAGTTTGGAAGAAAGATATGTGATCCACATCACCATATTGCAGTTATACAAGGAACTGATTGTGTAACTAATTGTCTTAATTTTTGTACTCTTTGGGATGGAGTATGCACATATATATTTTCCTTTTCAGATTGTGGTTGCATATCCGAGTATTACAACAACAACAACATTTAGATAATCCTCCTACTTTTCAAGATGATGATCTATAAGGAGTCTCTCCTCTTCTTTCTTGCAGATTCTACACTCTAGCGCATGATCATGGAGTTCACAAATTATTCATCAAAGTATTTCACTACAATAAGTTCATTCAATGCATTCAAGTGAAAATAAATAAATAACCGAAGAGATGCTATTCAAATTTTGTGCCTTGTCCTTTCTTGAGGGAGGATTTTCCCCATGTGGTTTTTCCTCTTTGCTCACTTTTTTGGACAAGATAAGTTGTAAATGGTGACCATAATCTTTTTGTTGGGCCCTATATACACCTATATGCACCTATATATATCTAATTATTTCAGATAAATCCAACAGAAAGTCAGAATTAAAGGGGGGTGTTGGGATATTATAAACACATTCCATAGTTAGGATAACAATATTTAATATTTTTTTATTAATTTCATACCTACTAACCTAGATAGTTGGAATCCACTTGTACCACTTGGTCAACAATTTCCATATATACCCCGAGAGAAACTTTATATTGATTTTGGTTTGATCCTTCACACTTTATTGACTACCATATTTAGTAACGTGCAGATTCTTCCTTTATAATTCTATATTCCATCTTTTCAATGGATAAGGTAAAGCTAGTCAACTAGGAAACTACTATATTTTATTTCCAACCCATCCTCCATGATTTTATCTCTAGATTCTAGGTTCAGCATCCTTTCCCATCACTCATGACAACTCACTCATGCTTTAGCTAATTCGTGAGGTCCTTGATAGAGTTAGAAAGCGATTTAGACACCTACGAGGGTTTATCATATTTAGTGATCCCGATTTATGAGCTAGCATGAGTCATATTCTAGAAAATAAATTTTATTTTATACGGATGGTTTAATATTGTAATAACCATTAATTCATTTGATCAATAATACTTGGAAATATAGTGGATCACTTATATTGAATCTAGTCTCTTTATTATTCTCTCTATTTTCCTTGTGCATCATTATGAGAATTATGTTGTATCTAGATCTACATGATGTTCTTGTTCTTAGCATCAATGATCTATTTATTCATAGAATTATAGTTTCTATTTCTATAGAAAACTCTTCATGAGAATTGTGTTGTATCAAGTTTGGAACTTATGTTGTATTATGTTAAGAGCTTGTGTTGTATCCAGCTAGGATGTTCAGGGTATGAGAGATGCCAGTACTATGATCCTATGTTGTACTAAGATCAGGAATTTATGTTTCATTAATTTTAGGAATTGTGTGTTGTATCAATACTACATACTTGTGTTTTATCAAGTCTGGAATTGTGTCGTATCAAATCAAATGATTCTCATAGACGTTACCCTATGAGATGGTTCTCCTTAACCAGAGATGGTATTGTGTTGTATCAAGACCGGTCTTGTATCAAGACCATAGGACTTGTGTTGTATCAAGTCATGAGTATCTACCATGTGATATATGGCTAGTCATGGTATCCAGGTGCTATAAGTCTCCTTTTGTGATTATCTACCCCTAGAGTGATTTACTTTAGCATATGCCTATATGACCTGGGGTAATACATATGATCATAGGTTTGGAAAAAAACTTATGAGTATGATACAATAAATATGAGTAATTAATTAAACACTCATGGACAATGTAGAATTAATGATTGATAAATGAGATGAGCACAAAGATAGAGTAAAATTTGAATTGCCTATGTCATACCTCCAGTAAACTCTAATTGCAAGCCATCAGCTAAGTCTAAGTTGTGGAAAACAAGTTTCCCTTAATTAAGGAATAT
The DNA here is from genome assembly GCA_001517045.1 of Pseudotsuga menziesii. Taxonomy (NCBI): domain Eukaryota; kingdom Viridiplantae; phylum Streptophyta; class Pinopsida; order Pinales; family Pinaceae; genus Pseudotsuga; species Pseudotsuga menziesii. The sequence continues at coordinate 48,207 of LPNX010954617.1, forward strand.
ACTCCGTGATTTATGAAAAGTGGTTGTTGAATATGACACTGATGGTGAAGACCTAAAGATATTGAGTTAAAATCCTAAATAATGGTCAATCATTGAGTTCTATTAAAGTCATTTTAGTTACATTTAGTTATATTCAGTTTAGTTCAGTTAGATTCAATTCTATTTAATTACATTAAGTTATGTTGAGTTCAATTTAGTTATATTCAGTTCGGCTTAGTTCAAATTAGTTATATTCAATTTTTTTCAATTCCATTCACTTATGTTCAGTTCAGTTCAGTTACATTCAGTTCTATTCAGTTACATTCAATTCAGTTTAGTTCATATCAATTACATTCAATTTAGTTACAATCAATTCCATTCATTTCAATTTAGTTCAATTAGTTAAAACTTAGTCAAAGGCAGTTAACACCAGTGAATTAATGGAGGGCACATATCTTTAGTCTAGGAGGTAATTACGAGGTGAAAACTTAGCAGCAAGTCAAGGAAGGCTATATAGGTAATGTGTGAAAAATGCACATAGTGATCACAATGTTCATGGTGCATAAAGGCATGCAACTATTCTCTACCTCATTGTATGACCAAATAAGATTGTTATTAAAGTGTTATATATTTTGAGTGATCTCTATTCTCTAGTGCTACTTGGGTATCTCTTATCATGAAATCTATAAGTATTGTAAATTCAATCTCTACATTTATCTATCATACTCAAAGGATTTTTTATTGGGTTTTTCATCCTTTGGATTTGTAGGGTTTTACCACGGTAAATAATGTGTCTTATGAATTGAATAATTTGTGTGCTTGAATTGTTTATGAGATCTAAATGCACTCGATTTGTTTATCAAAAGTTTTAAAGTTAAAGTATCTCCATTATTTCTCAAAACACCAATAGATTTCCCTCTTGCACACATTAAGGGGCCTAAACAATTTTCTAATTTGAGTATGCTCTTTACCTTGCATTCCATACGATCTTGGTGAATAAAAAAGGAAGGGAGGTGTGAAATTCATCCCTTACACATCTTAATCAATCAAAATCCATAAAATCGACCATGATAAATGATAACTAACTAAATTTCTCCATAGGAGGTCACAAAATAAGATTTTAGTTTGGTGTGATTGAGTAGGATATGCATCCAAACAATAACGACAAATGTAGTTTAATCAAGAATTATTTAAAACATAACATTATTGAATTTTAGGGTGGTATCAAATCCTACTATAAGAAAGTATTCAAAGAAATATCATTTCAGAAGTGTACCATGACCAAGGAGGTAAAATACAATGTATATCTTCCCCCTATCCCCTATGAGTCTCTCATCCTATTCTAGAGATATGACATTATGTCGTCTAGGCCCAAAACTGAATCCACACTTAACACAAGGTAACTTTAGTGACCATTAATTCGGGCATGGCCAACAAGCATTTGTGAGTGCAAGTGACACCTTAAGTCAACTATTTCTATTAGGAGGTGTTTCCAAGTCTCTTTGATTATAACATTGTCCCCATCATTGGGAGAAATCGCTCTTTATTACCTCTAGTAGTCAGTTGTTGTGTGGATTCCATTATCACCAACAATTGTTCTTTTGGGAGGCATAGTTACATTTTGACAGAAAGTATGTTATGTCTTGTAGTGAATTTACACTTGTTTTTATTTCTAAATACAATCTCACTTAAATCATAATTTAAAAATAACCTACATTTAGACACCTTTGCACTAATCCCTCTTTGCACATATCACTCACTTATTGCACCATTTTGCATCTATTATGGTTGGCATATTTTTGCATTTGTCCATTTGTGTTTATTTACCACATATCGCTCTCACTTTAATACTATACTTCCACCATAAAGGAACAAACCCTGCCCCTAAGGACGTACCATGGATTCCAATCCCTTTCCCATCTCTCAAGTGGTGTTTTCCCATTTTCTCCCCATGGTATGCAAGGGATATCACTTGGTTGGGGCTGTTGCTATGCCACTTAGAGTGCATCCTCTAGGAGAGGACATACATGCTTGAATCATTCTCTCCCCACAAAGGTATTTTGGACCCTTTCCGTCCTCCTCTTATGGAAGAGGCTCACCTTTATTTAATCTCCCTAGATGGAACACCGTGGCTTATTTCCCACCTTTTGGAAAAGGGAACACTACATCTCCTCATCAAATACAAAGATAACCTCCACATATTCCAATTTCTCCCCCTTTCCAAAAAAACCCACAGAATACAATGGAATTATCCAACCCATATCTATGATTTATGAAAAGTCCAAATCCCTTCGATAAAGCTGAATTGGTCAATGATCCAATCTCTCATGATGCAACTTAGACCGATATTCCTGAAAAATCCCCTTAGACATCGCTAAGTTTGGATGGAAACAAGGAGACAATCCTTCCAACCATGTCATGTATTTCACTACTACATTTCGATCCAAAATCCGACAGAAAATTCCAATGGCGCGTGGATTTCCTTTTTTAAACCTACCAAAAATCACAAAGATAATTTATTTTTTTGAAAATGTCTCCATAAGCGTCGCTTAAGCGACAGATAGCCTCATAAGCGTCTCTTAAGGGACGTCGCATTGAGTGGCCGTCGCTTAAGCGACGCTTATGAGGCTATAATATGGGTGAATATCCCACAACCAAGGTGGTAGGAACTCAAGAATTCTATGGATTAATGAGTGAGCCGTCGCTTAAGCGACGCTTATGAGGCTATAATAGTGGCGCCATATGGGTGAATGTCCCTCAAGCAAGGTGGTAGGAACTCAAGAATTCTATGGATTAATGAACCAAACACCAATTTCCTTATAATACAGAACATCAAATTTGCAACCAGAACCAATTCCACATTTTCTTATTCCCCATGAAAATGATCATGCCTTTATTTAGTCACTGGCCACTTGTCTTTCTTAAGGTCATTTACCCTATGATTATGATATGCATACATTTTTTGTGTTTGGGAAAGCATTTTGTATTCATTGTCCTCATCTCTTCACACACAATACTTGATATACTTAACTCTAGCGAGCTCCTAAATCCCACACCCAAGACTTTTAGATACTTCATGAATCAAAGACAACCATCACTAAAATGCATATTCTAACCCATTGCAATTTTTCTTAGCTTCACTAGGGTGATTGTAGCTATTAATATGCTTAATATAGTTTATCATTGCTTAAAAGCACTCTACCCACCAAGCGTTTTCATACCTTGGATCCAAATATATGGTGGAAATCGATTACGGCATGAGTTTATGTTTTAAACCAAAAATAGAAAATTGATTTGGGATTTTTGTTGTGGAAAAGAGGCAAGTCAAGGGTTTCTCCTATCATTCATGCAACCCTGTCGAAAAGAGGCAAGTCGACGGTTTCTCTACATCAACCACTGCTGCTGCAACTTCCACTATGGGCTTCCCATTATTTGGTGGTTCTATCTCCGAGACAAATGGTATGAATTCAGTTCCATTTTCGTTTTCTGGAAAGAGCAGTGCTACATCTGCTATTGCAAAAATAGATTCCAAATTGAGAAACCCTAAAACAATTCCACAGGTTGAACCACCATCTATTATAGGTGAATACCATTCATTTAAAAGCTCTACCAGTGGTGCAAATTTCACAATAAAATCCCAAAATGAACTGAAAACCGGTGCTGTCTCTCCTTCCCCATCACAAGAAGCTCTGGGTGCAGCAGAGAAGTGCTATCTGTGAGATTTAGAATGGGAATGGGAGGGGTTTCTACCCTTTGTCCGTAGAGGAGTGGTCAATAGGTAATTATTCATCTCATGAATAATAGGAGAGGGCCGAAGAGGATAAGGCCGTAGGGGACAGAGCTCGCAGAGGAGAGGGTGGCAAAGGAGGGTTTGTAAAGGAGGAGGGTTTGCAGAGGTCACACTCATGCTGACAGAATGCCCCAAATGGATCTGTTCTCAGGCATTCCACCATATCAGTTGCACTTGTAATTAGATGCTCTTTAATAGATAAGTCAAACTCCTTGCTTGAGTTCATTTCTTTTACTAGGCTTTCCATGTTCTTCAGCAAAAATATATCACTATACATACATCTCTCTTCTATAGAGGGAATTAAATTATTGAACAGGATTCTACATTTATCATGTATACCCTCAAATAGCCTGTCAAACTTTATGGTCATTATCACCTCAAGCAAACTATTGAAAACTTCTGCATCAACCTCAATTCCCCCTAATGCATCTCTTGCTCTGAAAAATTGCTCAATTGTATACAAAAATCCCTCAAAACCCTAACCCCAAATGGATCCGTTCTTAGGCATTGCTTTGAAAAATTGCTGTTGAGGCTTGTTCCACTGCTTCCACTATCAATTGAAGAGGATTTGATAGTAACAATATGATGGCGGAAATTGGGAGAGCTTGTCACTCTGGAACCAGTTTGCTGTTTCACAAGGGGAATCAAGGATTGAACTACATCAGTTATCAGAGGTCGATAATCTGCTTCTGATTGAACACACATTGCTGCAATGGCTGCTACCTGTAGGTTTCACCAAATGTGTAGACTTTAAAGTCATAAGGTCATTCCCACACATCAAGAAAATAGACACAGACATGAAGAGATTGAGCTTTCTAAAATGAACTTTAGGTACCTGTATTAGTTCCTTCTTTGAGTAATTCCCTTCCAGAACAAGATCGACCAGCTCCGTGACCCTCTCTCTATCAGTAAGGCATGGAAGAGCCTGACAAAAGCAAGTAAGCATTCCATTAAACAAAAGCATGTAGAAAGGCCAAGTATACCTGAAAAGTAAAACCAGGTATCTAGAAAGTGATCAATAGGGTGGAACTATTCAGTCTGGCAATAAAACAGCTGGGCCTTCAGATAATTAGGCAATGCCAGAGCAGCAAATGCATTTCAAAGTTACTAATTACCTAACAGAGGGCTCCAATGAGCTGGCTAGCACTCTCTTCAAAATCTGGTCATGCTTGTAGCCATCTGATTGAAGCCTTCTGCAAGGTGCATAGTCACTTCCATATCTTTCAAGGTTCAGTAATGAGTCAACACTAAAACCAACCAGAAAGCATGCCAAAACATGGCTTTGGCTTTGACTGATTTGTTGCTGGCTATTCCATGTAGTAAAGGATCAGTTATGCTCTAAGGACTTTGATATAGAGAACTGTCTATAAATTCTCCAGTTTCAAATTCAACAAACTTGGTCTTGTTTTGGTAGGGAAGGTTTCATTTGATTTAACTAGTCGATTGAGACATTGCAACTAATCAAAGAAGGGGTGAAATGGGCAGACATGACCTTAATTTGACAAGAAAAGTCTTATTGGCACTTTTCATTTGGAATGCAAAATATTTGAAAGCTATATATATACGTTTGTCAGAGCAGACCTCCCAAGCCCTGATTAGAATACGGTTGCCTAATAGTGATGGGCTTATGTTTGTGCCCTGGGCTTCACCAGCTCAAATTAAAAGGTTAGATTTGCTTCATTTGTTAAGGGGAACATGTTGAGGAACAAAACATTCATACCATACCAAGGGTTGGGGAATAAATCAAGTAAGCTATGAATGATTTATCCATCAAATGAGAGGTTGGGGTCAAATTTTGCATATTGGAAAAAAGGATACTTAAGAAAATACATAGTATAAGAGAACAAGATAGAGAAATAATCAATACCCAAGAGACAAGTACGCCTTGTCCAGGAGGCCTCTTCATGTCTACAGGTACACGACCTATCAAAATCTCTAAAAGCACAACACCAAAGCTGTAAACATCTGATTTTGTAGTCAAGTGTCCTGTCAAAGCATACCTGCAGTAAAAATTGTATCGAGTGATCAGAAGTCAAGCAGTAAACTTCTTGTATCTCAGGCTATCTATTGCTGATGTTAAGGAATAGCATTTGATGTACGTTAAGAAACTTACTCTGGGGAAACATATCTTGTAGTTCCTAAAATTTGAGTGGATATTTCACCATTCAATTTTTCAGGATGTTGCTGGCCTTAAAATCCCGGTGTATCACTGGCGGAGTAATATGCTCATGAAGGTATTCAAGACCTCTAGCATTATTTTTATGAGGTAAGAACAATATTTTCTGATATGTTGTATGGCATTTTGACAATCTTGTACATATTTTTTCACTGCCTATTACCATTGAATTTTTGTTCATTCATTGTTTCATTATCGTATATTTTGAGGAAGCTATACATTTTATTCTCGTGTATGGTACTTGTGTATGGTAGTAGAATAATATTTTCACAAGATAGAGGTTATATCATGCTTGTTTGATATTTCCCAATAATTTTATGAGTTGATTCCTCGTATGAATGCCTGCAGTTTGACAGTAGTAACGTTGCTTTTGGAAAAGTATGAAATTGATCCAAAACAAATTGGTCACTTGGAAGTTGGCAGCGAAACTGTTATTGACAAGAGCAAGTCAATAAAGACTTGGTCGATGCATATTTTTGAGGTTTTTCCCCCAATTCACTGAACTCATTATTAAAATAGCTTACAGTTGTTTTTTGGAATTTGCTACCATGATAATTAAAAGCATAATAAGTCCCATCTATATTGTTCCAGGAAAACAGCCGTGCACACAGCTAACAATGCTTTATGCTGGGATGGTGAATGTGTATGATAATGTCCCTGTAGAGAAGGTAGGTTCTATTTCTGGTGTATTGTTTGTTGTGTGTATACATTGATGCATTCTTTCCTTAGTGTGTGTATGAGAGAGAGAGAGAGCATTGTACAAGGTTGCAGGGTATTAAGTTATCCCCTTGTTAACTACTTTTTATAATTTGTTAGCATGTATTCATCCTAAAATTTCAATGTTTGGCAATGAAATTTTGATTTGCAAGTGGGGGAGATAGATGCAACTGTTGAGTGTTCATAGATGTCGACTTAACTTATTACAGAGTTGAATAACCATTTGATATCTTAAATGAATATTCAATTTAATATTTTCTTATAGTTTTTCTTTGTCTTATAGATTCCCATGTGGCATCCTGCTTCGGCTGCCTAGTGTTCCCTAGCTTTTCTACTCACTATAACAATGAATTATCTATTCAATCTAGACAACACTATCTCATACTTGCCACCGGATCCTTTGTTGCACGATAAGCTATCACATACCCAGGCTCATGGGTTCATGGTGTATGTTGGAGGAGTTGCAGACATGGGATAACATTCCGCTTGTATTCAATTTCAAGCAACTTGTCTCTGCCCAATTAAGGACTCCATGGAAAAATCACCATCTTCCTTAACATCAATATCTGATAGAGTGATCTATTAGCTTCATAGTGTGTCAATCTTATTTTATATTTTGCTTTGTAAATTTGAGAATAAACAGAGCAAGTCATGATGGTTATATATTTTTGGAGTTTTCTCTCTTTCTTGTTCTTCAGGGATAATCTTGATGTCTTATTTTACCTACTACTGCTAATAGGACGGAACTTTGAGGAGTCAATAGTGATCCAAAAACTACCATGGTATCCATTGCCAATGGCCAAATTCACTTTGTGGTGGTGCCTCTAATGGCAACTGTAGCCTAGTGGACTAATTTGGATATACAGATACCATGAACCTTGCATAAATGAATCTTCTATGCATTCAGAGAACCTAGACTAACATTTGGGATAAACTTCTAGCTCTTAGCACAGGGATGAGGGAGTCTCTCAACCAAGGAATTAAGAAATTATTTTTGATGGTGATTTCAGGCCGTGGATAACCTGTAAAAACTTACCTGTATGTTGTGGTTGGATCTAGTTTTAACAAATGTTTGGGAGTGTAAATTTTATGTTTGAGAAAGAATGCCAATCTTAAGAAAGCTAACACTCTTGCTTAGCGAGTAAAGTGTTCGCATCAATATGAATCTGCTCCCTCTGAATCTCAACTAAACCTTCCATTTGCAAATTTGAATTTGTTAGTCCCAAACTCAATCATTGACCCCTCAAAAGGAACTGTCACCCAAACATTATTCTCCTTCTTCAAGGCATTCCACCACACTACCTCAAAACCAATGTAAGGCTCACAAATTGAAGTAGCTAATGCATTCTGATTAGCATGTCTTCGAGAATGTATACTCCTCATTCTCAGCAAAGATCTAGGCATCCTATGGTCATTAGTGGACATTAATAAATTTATCTTTATCTTTATCTGTCATTCATGCGAATGGATGAAAGCTTGTTTCTCAAGAGTATCTTCCTAGAGACCCTTACACTCGTTATTTCTCAGATACACATTGTATGTATACCATTTTTTTGATTGCTTGTGGGTTCCACTTGCCAATCTTTGTGGTTGACAGAGGTCATCATTTACTAAATGATGGATACGATGTGTTGTTGCTTCCTGGTAGAGTTTTTGAACTCTAACATCATTACTGGGTTGAGGATGAAACCTTCCTAGATGGCTGGGAATGTAATGCATCTATACATACTATATAATCTATTACCCTTTGTAACCAAATTTCTAAACATTACTACTCCTGGTGGCCATACCCCTACACCACTATAAATATCATTTGTTGTACTCTCTATTGATCATTTCCATATCAATAAATATTATTTGTCCTTTGGGACTATATGGCTTTGTGCCTTTATTTATGAATGCTCATGGTGTTTTGTGAGTACTACAAGGTCATAAACCACCTCATGCATGAAGAGAGACAAATACTTTTCTGATCAGGGTGTCAAAAGAAGGTGGCCAAGGACCCTTCAGAGTCACATAATACTCAAATGTCCAATGGATATTGTAGTATATGATGCATCTCAAAACGAAATGCTCCTCAAACTCCACCTCCTGCAGATGGGATAATTGACATATCCTCTTCACCTATTCAATACAATGATAAAATTTGACCTGATGTTGGTGAGAGAAAACCCTGAGATGGCTGAATGGGAACTTGAGACCATGTGGCCAATGATATTATGTGTACTCGGGGTGGACAATGGGCCCATCCCCGCACTGCAAAAGGTGTTCCAAGTAGAAGGCCACCTTAGAGAGCAAAAGGCAGATGTTTTTCTACTATATGAATGAAAGATTAGTGGTTTTGTTCATAAAGTTTTTGCCAAATTATAAGAGGCTCTTTGTGGTAAGCCAACTTTATTTGCAACTCAAGTTAACATTGTCTTCTATAGATGTAAGAAAGGACCGAAGCATTTCTTTGCTCTCTGTGAGAGAAAACAACTGTTTTTCTTTCCATTACTTAGTTTCTTTGCCTTTTCTTTGCTTCTAGTGATCAATTGTACTTTATAGTAGACTAGTGATGCATTAGCTTGATTACATGCCAATTAACTTGTTTATGCATTTTTTCTTGTTTCAGCTGTGAACACTAGTTTGTTGACAATGATAGCTGTGGTTGATTAGTGTACTTAATGAGTTTTTATTATTGCTATCACTTCTTTCTGCAGTAATGTTTCTTAATATTTTACCGTCTAATATATTGAAGGTTTATGGAGCATTGAGATTGTCTGTGAAAATATTGCTAATGTGGAACTCCAAGCTACAAATAGATGGGGGACAAGATCCAGTACTGGTTGGTAGTTCTTTGTTAGAGGGTAGAAATATTGTGGTACCTAGAGTAAGTTTCTACTTTATCAGCTTTGTATTTTTCTCGAATTTGGTTTAGTTTGCCGGCCAATATTTTTTTGATAATATTATTTTATCTGCAGGAAGGGTTTGTCATAAGCTCAAACTCAAATTTGGGAGTACATGGACAAGGTCTTCTAAAGTTGTGTGGATTGGGAGACATTATCAAAGCACAACGGCTATTCCTTTCTCTGTTCTATAATATCCATGTAAGAGTTTCCTTAGATTGTTTTCTTCTATTCTATCCTTAAAATAGGCCGACATTAGACCAAAAATGGCAACTATATTGTTATAGGGTCATAATTGTTCAATGAAGAGAAGGTTGTCGGCTTTTCGCAATGAGTACTGAAATAAACTAAATTTACCAAATAGCTTTGTTTAGGTCTTGATTAAAGTAGGTAATATGTATTTAGTTATAGGGTTCTATTTTTTTTGTTGGCAGATTGGATCTGGATCAACATTACAGGCACCCTTTGATGATTCTTCCAAAAAGGAGTTGTGAGTATGAGCTGATCATAGCATTGTATATGAAACATGAATCATGGTGCATTAACTTTAGGGCATACAGTTGAAAGATGATTTTTATCTGCTTCATTTATTTTGTATGTTGTTTTCTCTTTAATCTTTCTTCTTTCAACCTTGTGTTTGTTTTTTCAATCAGGATCCCTGAACTTTATTGTGAGAGCCCTACTTGTCCCGAGGAGCTAATTCATCCTCCCGAAGATTGTAATGTAAATACTACATTGTCCTTCACAATTCAGGTGAGAGTTGCTAGATTGTTCAGGCATGGATAATCATGCACCAACAAATACGATTTAGCCCTGGTGATTCAGTAATTTTGCAGAACTACAATTTGTATTTTGTACTTCCTCTATTGTAAATAATACTATTCAAAGAATCATTACAGTTTACTACCTATTTACAGTTTATCTTCATGACGGAAAGCTTATCTATTGGCAGATATGTCGTGTAGAAGATATTGTTGTGGATGGCCTGGCAAGAACAGTGACCATAAATCCTGGTGGTTTGGTAAATTCATCAGAATTAGGTGAGTTTTGTGTTCTTATATTATTTCCGATGGATAGCTTTTGTGTAGAGTTGATCCCATTAAGTTTATGTCAAGTTGAAAATTTAAATTGTATATACTAGAAAGGCAGGGAAATGCTTAATGTCACATCTTTGTTGCTAAATTAGTATTGTACTATTAGTAGCTAGGTGATCAATCATGCAACCAAACTAATTTTTTATCAACAGATGTATAAGTTAATGATTTGTAGTGTTCTATCCATCCCTTTGCTCCACAAATTTGTACAAAGGCCTGTACACACATATAAGGAATTAATCAAGGGAGTATTCCAACCTTTTATTAAACCACTATAGATCCTCTAAGAATCCATAACAAAAAAGTCCTAGTGCGTTAACAATTTCCTAAGTTCAGTAATTAGGTTATCACCAACTCCCATAGATTGCTGGAGGTTAGCTCATAGTCTAATCCCAACCACAATCCAACTCACTTTAATTGCAAAGGTAGATTGCTGGATGTATTAAATTACCAGGTGGTTCAACCAATCTATTTATTATTTTTAATGCTACCTCTGTTGCCAGTAAGTCTCAGGCCCTTACCATCAAGGTGGAGGAGAACCCATTCAGATTTTGATTGATATTCCTATGGACCAATTCAGACGTATTTGCACTACGAAAAGATTATATAGATACCGCTATGAGGGGGAAGATATGAATATATTAAATCATGTTGGTTTACAGATAGAAATTAGCGTAGCATGTTAATTAAATTATGCTACAGCCTGAATCAAGACAGCCATGCACTACGCCTTAAGAATAACCAACCCCTTTCCTTCACACTATGCTCTTTGTATAATGTTTGAAGCTGAGAAAGTATATCTAGAATGATATTTGCCAGCTGTGATAGCTCCCCTGTATGGCCAAAATGAACATTATGGCGCAAAATTCTGCTAAAACTTATGAAGTATTCAATTTCAAGCAACTTGTCTCTGCCCAATTCAGGACTCCATGGCAAAGCACTAGCAAATTATTGGTATCCACAGCCCAATTTCCCATAGTTTGAGTGTGGGAATTGTTTATTGTGTGCTCTGCTTCACCTATATTTCACTCATTTGTTAATTCGTAGAAGTATTCACACCTTTAATCACCAAATCAATTACAACAACACTAAAATATGTTTGTTGGAATCGTTGGTTTTTAGCTACAGCTTAATTTATCTTTGCTCTGTTAACTGGTTTCCATATCATCTTGAGTGTTACGTAAACCACATGCTACAACACCTATTTGCATTGTCTCCTATGTTTAGAGTTGTAAGGAATGTCACCTACAACCATCCCTTTATTTTGTTCAAGCCTAAAACACCAATATGCACCACAACCGGCCATCACCCTCAAGCAATGAGCATGCCTTTACCTACAACGATCCTCATACAAATAAATGAATTGATATTTAGTTAATGTCTTGTGGATGTTTTTAAAATGATGGAAAGAGCAAAGTGTTATGCATCTTGTCTATCGCTTGAATAAATGTAAGGAATGGGTAGACAGTATTATTAATCAAGCGATGGGATATACAGAGTGTGTTTTACTTGCAGCAATGCCCGAACAGAGCTTGTTTCATCTTGTATATTGCTTGATAATATGAGTGGACAAATGTGTTGTTATTAAGAGTGTTGGGTTTCATTATTTTAATAAACAAAAAGTAGTATTCAGAGGATCTTGTTTAGCTGGTATGATAGAATTCTACAGTCAATTTGTTCACAGTTTGGCATTGAGCTTGGCCTTACAAGAAAGAAAACCAAACATGGTAACTAGAGTTGACTACAATTAACAGATGGCAAATTGAAATAGAATTGATTGCTCTCACTCCCTCTATGGCAGCTTTAGAACAATGCACAGCTATGTTGGGTTTTATTTGCCACAAAAAATGGTAGTCAAAATCCTCGGTGCCTCCTTCCATGCTCTAAGTTTTCACCTCTGACAACGATGTCATCTACCCACAACTATTTCATTATGATGGGCAATTATAATGGAATCGTTGATTTTTTTTTTTAAACACACACAGGCGTCAGTTAAGCGATGCTTATAACTGTCTCTTATCCGAAGCTTTTAGTTGATATCCATCGCTTAAACGATGGCTACATATGTCGCTTATCCGACGCTTTTAGGTGATATGCTTCACTTAAGCAACGGTTATGAAGGCTATTTTCTAAAAAAAAAATTACTACCGTCGAAAATATTCTGTTGCTTAAGTGACGCTTTACATTTAAGCGACGGTTTCATAGGTGTTGCTTAACCGATGGTTATTTAGGTGTCGGCTAATCGAGGTTAAAAAAAAAATCAAAGTGTCATACATGCGACAGGAAAGTGTCGAAAATCCGACATGACGGCCGTCGAATTTTTGGTCGAAATGTAGTAGTGTTTCCATCTATGGTGTCCCTCCAACATCATATTGGAAGATTTTTTAAGACTCTGCCTCTTCCAAAGAACCCTCACTGGTACAACTGCAAAGTGGTAGATAAATTTGACTTGGGTATCTCATAGCACATTTAAGACAATTTCCACAACATTTCTCTTCTACTTTTAGTTACCAATAAGACATGACCCAGGACTTGATATTCTCATAGAATTTCAATAAAATATTGTGACACACATCATGAACCATATCCATGAATGGAGTCACCACCGCAATTTATGAAAAAATGGAATTCAAACTTTTTTTCTTTTGGATTGGTTCCTAAAATATCTCCAACTATCTATTGCAAAGGACATGGATATCTCAATGCCTTAAAATGAGGAGGAGGAAATTATTAAATTCAAAAAATTTAACCTTATCTATGACCAATCAGTTTCTTTGTACAACATGCAACCAGATTCCTCTCAACATCGATAATTAGATCCTCCTTTGGAGGGATTCCACATTCGACAGATGGGATTATCCAGTTGATATCCTACCATTGTAAGGCCCCCCCACAACTAACTATTGCACCACCCTTCATGATGGTTTCATACACACCTATCCCTATTGCTTCATCTCCCCCTACTACTGTGCAAAATTCCTTATTTGGACAGACTCGGTATGAACCATACAACCCTATTTACCCAAATACAAGTGATCCATCCGAGAAGTCAATTGGATTGTTCTACTAGTTGTCCTAATCCTACTTGACTTCTAACATCACTTGTCAAAGATGAAAATTGACAACTACTAGAACCAACAACAACATAAAGAATTAATATTGATGAATCCTGCATTCTCTATTGACACTGACCAATGCACACCAATAATACCAACTTTTATAGGTTGCCACTCTAACTACTAGTCGATTATGTTGGTTTCACTTCTATTATCGCTCCAACTTCTCTTGTAACTGAGCATAATGGGAATCCACCCAAGTGTACCAACACACTCTATATAAATACACACATTAATGTATTATAGAGTTAATGATGCATGTACCATAGTACACAAATAAGAAATAGAATAAATGTGTTCTAAATTGTTGCATCTTGCATATAAACATATTCTTATTTCTTCATTTCTTTGATTTATTGACATATTCTAAAATTATTCCACCACCGTAGAACTCGACTCAGCCAGTCGAACATGTTTTCCCCTATCTAAAACCTAAGTGACGTAGATTAACAAGTTAAGTACGAATGATTTCCCAACCACAAATGGCACCAACTATGCCTACATCCACATCAAATGCAACACAACCCATTTATATCCCACCATCAAGGTATAACCCTTACTATCCATACCCATGTACTCCTAGAATTACAACCATTCCCTATATGGGAGTCAAGTTTTTCCAACCTTCTATACAACAACAAACTCAACAATTTGAGCAGTTGAACATTTCCAATTCACTGAATCCTCAAAATCAACCAAAGAAGAATTTAAAAAAACAACACTAATAATAGGGGTCGGGGGGCAACCAAATTCCCCAACAAGACCTTAACTATGGTAAACAACTATTATAGGTGGTAACCCCCCCCACCCCCCCCAAAGTAAGGAAAAAATGACAATATGAAGAACAATTACCATTAATATGTGGACAATATGGCCATTACAGTCACCATTATCCTCTTATCCTCGACTTCCAAAAATTGGTGGGACGAAAGAAGTAAACAATTAAAACCCTCCTCAGACACCTTTTGTATGACAACTCCAACAAATTGTTTTGAAACATTCCTTTTCCAATCAAGGAGTGGTTACCCATAGCTATATCCCCACCCACTGGGAGAAAAATCCTTTCAAAACGTATTTATAAGATCAATTTTTTCAGCCTCCAGAATTGTGCAAAAGGGTATACTAGTGTTGACCCCTCACCCATAGTAGAAGATAATTTTGTTACTTTGAGACGCCCTTTGCAGATCTCATGTCCTAGCAGAGAGAAAATTCGAGTATTCCTAAAGAACCACTTAGGAATACCCCTCATAACCCTCACATGAAGGATTCCCATAGTTAAAATATTGTGGATGATTTATCCCAATCTCTAGCCACCATTTCCACATTAGAAGTGCTCCACTATTTCCCTACACAACATTAGGTTATATTGAACACCCTTGGAGTGATCGACCCTTTAGACTCATGCCTCATGAATTTAAATATTGATAAAGGATAACCACAACTATGATCATTTGTCACTTTCCAAGGCCTTGTCACCGTAAAGAACATGATCATTCATCGATCTCTCGTCAATGAAGGAGCGTACACATTTTTCATGTCCTAAAATGTTTGGAAACAATTGGGATTTCTTGAGTTAGTACCATCCTATATCTCTCTTTACACATACAATGGAAAATCATTCCAACCACGAGGATTGTACTAGAATATCACCATTGAGCTAAAGGGGGAAATGGTAATAATTGATGTTGAAGTTGTTGATGCCTTGTTAGACTACAATATCCTATTATGCCACAGTTAGATGTACACCATGAAGGTGGTTTCCTCCTCAATCTTTTGCATCACGATGTTCCCCTTTAATGGGAAGGTGTTCACCCTTGACCAACTTAACTACTACAAGATGCACACTAGAGATAATTTTAAGAACCCTACATAAACTTATATGTATAATATTTGGGAGAATCTTATTGGTATGTAGGAGAATTCAAATGCTAATATATCAATGATAAAATGTGTATTTAAATATTTTTTTGTGAATGTTTCATTGATTTATAAAATCTTTGTAAAATATTGGGGAATTATTAAATATTTTGAGTATTGATGATTAAATAGAATAATAAATATAAATCAAATATATATATTCTAATCCATTATATTAGTATTAATAGATATATTAAAAAAAATATAATAATACTTTTTTTCTATCATAAAATATCTACAATCAATTGGAAACCATTTTATTATAACATTTATATGAACCAAATTTTATTGAGAAACTATTTAGTGTCATCAAAGTCAATCATTGATTTTTTTTGTATATAATTTAAAGTTAGTAAATATGACTTGGCTTAAACAAAAAAAATATTTAATTGAAAATAAAAAAATACACTACATGGAAAAATAAAATGTTAATAAGTAGAATTGAATGGAACGAGTCATTAGCCATTTTAATTAAAACAATAGAACACTAAAAATACTAATCATACTTATTGTTTATTTGTGCACAAAAATTAATTTGGTTTTACGCACTACATGTTATGATCTGTCATTTACTTGTAATGGAATATTAACATAAATTACATTTATAATTTTGGATGGGCGAAAGAATCGACACACACACACACCCACCCACACACATAGTTTTAGCTAGAATTATTTTAAAATATTTTTAGATATTTCTATATAAAATTATGTTGATGTATTTGTAACTTCGGAATGTATTCACTTGTATATCTTATGTATTGTACCCCGTTTTTTGTTCTGGGAAGTATCTGTAATGTAATTGAGTCATGTCATGCCCCGATGTTTCGATCGGTAGATTCAATAATGTAAACAAGTCATGTAAAGTCATAGAGGGTAACCCTCCCTATTGTTCAAGGGTTAAAGTCCTCGTAGTTGTGGGGACCTAGGGTTATTAGACTCTCCTAGAGAAGTTGGCCCTAGTGAGTTACTATCAAGTCAGGAATTAATATAAATAGAGTGTGAGCCTCTCTATTTATCATACATTCACTCACACTTAGTTGTAGCGCATAACTGAGAGAGAAAGAAGAAGTTGGGACAAGAGAGAGAGAGACTACTGTTGTCGGGAGATCATCTTACTGTCTTTGGGTTTTAATTTTGGTGCTGATTATATCTCTGAGGAATTTGTGGGGTTTTCTCCTTTATGGTTTCCCCAAGGAAAATATTTGTGTTCATTGTCTCTTGTGATTGATTGTTGTATTTGTTATTCTCTCAGATAATACTATCTAAATTGATAAAAATCTAACATGGTATCAGAGCTAACCTGAGAAGAAGACTCTGTGCAGTTGTGAAATCTAGGGATTCTTATTTTTTGGGTCTCTTTCCACAATCCATTAGCAAAAGGAGGCTGGGATGAACCTCCATTGAAGGGCACATCTTTCTGTCAAAGCAGAATCTGATTTTGAGCATTTTCAGTTTTTGACCTACCAATGCATCGAGAAATTAGGGATTTTCACTGAAGGGAAGTTTTTGAGTGAGCCCAGGATAGGATTTCTCTCCTCCTCAAAATTGAAGTTTAGAGACAAGAATCAAGTCTTTTAGTTGGGTAGAAATCCAGGAAAGTCGAACCCTATTTTTACTCGGAACCAGAAAACCAACACTGCAGAAGATCAACTATAGATCCAGTTTTCAGCTTCTCAAATTGGTAAGATCTAAATATTTTGTATTTCCATTTGAGGTTCTTAGTTAAGATGTCTCATCATACCAAGCTTGATGAAAATATTGAGGGAGCTAATAACTTCCAAGCTTGGAAGTATAGGATGTCCTTGGTCCTGGAAGAAAATGAGTTGGACTCTTACATCAATGAAGAGGTTCTAGTTCCAGAGGGAGATGAGGCTAAGGACTTACATAAAAAGAAACTGGTCATGGCTAAGAGGATTATTTCTTATTCAATCAAGGATAACCCTTATACCACATGTGTCCTCGCTAAAGACACCTAAAGATATGTTTGATGCCTTGACCAAACTATTTGAAGGAAATAACATAAATCAAAAGAAGACATTGAGGAATCAGTTGAAGAATGTGAAGATACAGAATGCAGAGACCATACAATCATACTTCACAAGACTCTCCCAGATCAAAGAACAACTTGAAGCAGTGGTTGAATAAGTGGAGAATGCATAAATTGTGATGACTACCTTGAATGGTCTCCCTACATCATGGGACTCTTTCATTCAAGGGAATTGTGCAAGAAAGAAGCTAGTCAAGTTTAGTAGGATGTTGGAAGAATTCTCACAAGAAGAAGCTCAAATAAAAGCTCGAGAATAAAAGATGGGAAGTGAAGATCAAGCTCTCATAGTACACTCCAAGAAAAGCAGAAAAGACTTTCATCACCCCAAAGGTAAGCATTCTCATCGAAAAGGTAACTCAAGAAAACCAAACAGAGATTTATCTAAACTCAGATGCTTTACTTGTGATGAGAGAGGACATTATACTAGAGATTGTCCTAGGAAAAAAATGGCTCCCACAAGAAGAAGGGAAACAAAAGAATACATCATGCTCATGCTGCAGAGGATGATTAACCTTCCATAAAGAGAATCAAATAAGAAAGTGATGATTCTTCAAGTGATGAAGAATATGTTGTAATTTCCGCTGTCACGGGAACTACCACACATAAAATCAATGATTGGCTAATAGACAATGGAGATTCCATACATATGACAAGACTCAAAGAATCCTTTGTGAAACTATCCGAACATGAGTCACGTCAGAAGGTGAAATTTTGGGATGACTACCAGTATCCAATAAAATGTAGTGGTGAATCCTCCTATAAGCTAGACTCTGGAAAGTCTAGGAAGATGAAGGATGTATTGTTTGTGCAAGGACTAAAGAAGAATCTCCTCTCCATATCTGCATTGGATGCAGAAGGCATAAGGGTTGCATTTGTAGATGGCCAAGTTCTTATGTGGCCAAAGGGAAAGACTATATATGATGTAGTAATGATTGGGGAACAAGAAGGAGGACTATACAAATTGAAGGGCGAACTAGAATAAGCTTTGGTCCATGACTCAGTAGAACCAAATGAACTTTTTCATAGAAGGCTTACACATGTACATTATAGAGCACTACCACTTGCAAGAAAAACTGTTGAAGGTATTCAAGAAATACAAAAAACCATGACGGTGTATGCAAAGGATTTGCAAAAGAAAAGAATACAAAGAAGACATTTCCAAGTAGCGAGAGCAAAGCAGAAGGGATCTTGGAAATCATCCACTCCGATGTATGTGATCTGCTGTCATCCAGTTCATTAAGGGGGTATGTATACTATGTTTCTTTCATTGATGATTTCTTTAGGAAGACATGGATATAATTCTTGAAAAACAAAGATGAAGTATTCAACAAGTTCAAGGAATTCAAATCCTTGAAGAAGATAAAAAATTTTTGATCAGACAATGGCAGAGAATTCACATCAAATGAATTCAAATAGTTATGTAGAGATTCAAGGATTAAGAGGGAGTTAACCACTCCATATAATCCATAGCAGAATGGGGTTGTAGAAAGGAGGAATAGAACGATCATGGAAGCTGCAAGGGCAATGCTTCATTATCAAGATATTCCCATGCATCTATGGGAATAAGCTTCCAAAACAATAGTGTATGTAGAGAAACGTACTCCACATAGAGTACTTGAGAACAAGATGCCCAAAGATGTCATTTCCAGCATGAAACTAAAGGTCAGACATCTCAGAATATTTGGTTGTCTAGTATACATACACATTCCAAAAGAAAAGAGGACAAAGTTAGATCCTTCTAGAAAGAAGGGTATATTTGTGGGATATAGTGAAATCTCAAAAGCTTACAGAATATACTTTGCGGGATTCAAGAAGATCGACATAAGAAGAGAAGTAACATTCGATGAAGATTCATCTTATAACAAATCTTGAAAGAGACCAGTTGAAAACTCTGAAGAAATAAAAGTACCTAGAATTCAAGATACAACTATGAATGATGAAAATTAGGATCAATATCAAGAAATAGAAGAACCCCAGGAACCCGTAGATCCACTCCAAGAGAAGAATCCTCATAAGAGGAAACCTGCATGGGTACGAGAGGCTCTCCAAGGTGGATAAATATATGGGGCTCCATAAAAAATACATAGAGAGAGGAAAATAACCAGGTCCTGCTCTTGTTATGTAGCCCTATTATGTCACATCATTGATAAAGAACCTTCCAAGAAGCAGCATAGAAGAAAGAATGGAAGGATGCTATGATCGAAGAGTATCAGTCGATCATGAAGAACAATGTCTAGGATGTTGTCCCTAGACCAAAGGGGAAATCTATTGTGACTTCCAAGTGGATCTACAAGATCAAGCATGATGTAGATGGCAGCATAGAGAAATATAAAGAAAGATTTGTGGCTTGTGGGTTCTCCTAGAAAGAAGGAATAGATTATGAAGAAACTTTTGCACCTATAGTCACGTACACTTCCATCAGATCAATACTTGCTCTGGCTGCAATGATGAAATGGAAGATACACCAGATGGATGTCAAGACTTCTTTCTTGAATGGTGTAGTAGAAGAGGAAGTGTATGTGGAGTATCCACTCAGTTTTGAGACACATGACAGGGAGACTCATGTGTGTAAACTGAAGAAAGACCTGTATGGTTTGAAACAGGCACCCAGGTCAGGGTACGGAAGAATTGACAAATTCCTATCCAGTTTGGGCTTTACCAAGAGTAAAGCAGATTCCAACCTTTACTACAAGGTTGAAGAAGGGAACCCAGTGATACTCCTACTATATGTAGATGATATGTTTGTAACAGGTGTGGATGGGTTGATTGCTGATACAAAGAGGAATATTGTTGCTGAGTTTGAGATGAAGGAATTGGGTAAGATGCACTACTTTCTAGGAATGGAGGTGTGGTAGAATGCATATGGAATATCCCTAGGACAAGGGAAATATGTAGTAGAGATCCAGAAGAGGTTCGGGATGATGGACTGTAAGGCCATGACCACACCTATTGCATTGAACATGAAGCTATTGAGTGATGCTTCATCAAAGACAATTGATTCTATGATGTATCGCCAAATGATTGGGTCCTTGATGTACCTAACAAATACAAGACCATATATTTTCTTTGTTGTGAACACATTGATCCAGTTCCTGACGGATCCAATACATGTTCAATTGATTGCTCCATAGCATATTCTAAGATACCTAAAGGGTGCAGTAGATTATGGCCTCAAGTATAAGGAAGATCAGAAGATTAACCTGGAAGGTTATGTTGATTCAAATTGGGCAGGCAGTGCCATCGATAGGAAGAGAACTTTGGGATGCTCCTTCAGTATGGGATCAGGTGTGATCTATTGGTTTAGCAGGAAGTAGTCATGTGTGGCACTGATTACAGTTGAAGCATAGTATGTCGCAACTTGTTCAGCTAGTTATGAGGCAGTGTGGCTAAGGAAGATACTATCTAATTTATTTGATCTTCAGTTGAATTATACTTGTATATATTGTGACAACAAGAGTTGCATGAAGTTGTCAGAGAACCTAGTGTTCCATGACAAGTCGAAGCATATCGAGATCAAATATCACTATATTAGGGATATGGTGTAGAGAGGAGCAGTGAAGCTCCAATATGTTGCGACGAATGAATAGACAGCTGATGTGTTGACCAAGCCATTAGCCAGAGTGAATTTTGAGTACTTCAGGTAGAATATTAGTGTTCTCCAGATTGATATTCCTTCCAAGAGGAACTGATGAGTCCATGAGCCATTATGACATGGTGGTAGGCATGGAATCCCATGGTCAGATATAAGTGCAAAGCCCTTCTGACATGGTGATAGGATTGGTTCCTTCCATGATCGGATGTAAGTGTAGAGCCATTTTGATATGACTGTGGGATTGGATCCCACATGATTAGATGTAAGTGCAGATCCATTCTGATATGAATATGATATTGGCTCCCACATGACCAAATGTAAGTGCAGATCCATTCTAATATGATCATGAGATTGGATCCCACACAACCAAATGTAAGTATAGAGCCATTTTGATATGATTGTGGGATTGGTTCCCATATGATCATATGTTAGTGTAGATCCATTCTAATATGACTATGGTATTGGATCCCACATGATTAGATATAAGTGTTGTGTCTTTCTATGGATAGTAGATGGTGTGTCCTGCTATGCCAGTAGATGTAAGTGCTGAGCCTTTCCTTGGATGATAGATGGTGTGTCCTATCATTCTAGTGGATGTGAGTGCTAGGCCTTTTTGACATGGTGGTGGATGTGTTCCTCCCATGGTCAGATGTGAGTGATGGGCCCGCCTTTCTAACATGATGGTGGATGTGTTCCTTTCATGGTCGGATGTAAGTGCTAGGTGGGCCTTTTTTACTGGGCCAGATATAAGTGCTGAAGAAGATGAAGACCTACATGGAGGCTAGGCCTACAACTAGCATGAAAAATGGCTAGCTCTGTAGAACTTCCTATGAAAATAAGAACCAAGAGATAATAACAGTTGATTTGATGATGATCCAGTGATGAGCCAGCTTTGATGATGATCCAGTGATGATCAAGCTTTGATGATGATCCAGTGATGATCCAGATTTGATGATGATCTGATGATCTAGACTTGATGTTGATCCAGTGATTATGATTCGATGATCCAAACTTGATCGAGAGAAGAAGACTTGTACTGATGAATTGTGTCAAGAGAATACCTTCCTAGTTAAGAGGGAGTGTTGATGTATTTGTAACTTCAGAATATATTCACTTGTATATCTTATCTATTGTACCCCTATGTTTATTCCAGGAAGTATCTGTAATGTAATTGAGTCATGTGATGCCCCAATTTTCCGATCGGGAGATTCAATAATGTAATCAAGTCATGTAAAGTCATAGAGGTTAACCCTCCCTATTGTTCAAGGGTTAAAGTCCCTGTAGTTGTGGGGCCTAGGGTTATTAGACTCTCCTAGAGAATTCATCCCTAGTGAGTTATTGTCAAGTCGAGAATTAGTATAAAGAGAGAGTGAGCCTCTCTATTTATCATACATTCACTCACACTCAGTTGTAGCACATAACTGAGAGAGAAATAAGAAGATGGTACAAGAGAGAGAGAGAGGCTACTGTTGTCGAAAGATCATCTTATTGTCTTTGGGTTTTACTTTTGGTTTTGATTCTATCTCTGAGGAAGTTGCGGGGTTTTCTCCTTTATGATTTCCTAGAGGAAAATATTTATGTTTATTGTCTCTTGTGATTGATTGCTGTGTTTTTATTCTCTCAGATAAGTTCCTAAGATAATACTATCTAATTTGATAAAAATCTAACAAATTCACCCCATCAAAATTAAAAAAAACATTATTTTCGTCCATCGGTGATGATTTACCCCTAAAATTATCCTTTCCCCATGCCACTACCAATCTTGAAAATGTCCTACCCATAGTAAGTGAGATTAATCAACCACCTTATGTTGACATTGTCCTGGGCATGTATAAATATTTTTACCTTCTTGGAGCGTATTTTGTCCCATCACCTAAAATCCCCAACTCAACATACAGTCTCATGTCTACCATTTTTAGCATTGAAATTTATTCTCCCCTCCCAAACACATTATCTTCAACACCACCCACAAGCCACAGAGTGGAGCAAAAATTGAATCCCTGTATGCCTCCCATGTTCTAGATACCATTTTTTTACCCCCCCATAAGAGTACAAGGAACACCAATCATGGCTTAGTTGACTCTTCCAGGGGTAACATTGGGAGACCCTATGTGGTGCCTTATGCCACCATATACCGAGATGACCTCCAAATCCATTTCACACTTTGAAATGGTTCTTGTTGAGCAATTCACCCCTATAGATACATAATTCAAACTAATACCCCATGTGACCAAACCATCTTGAATGGCTAGAAACACCCAAAATGGTGTCACCATTAAACCCAAGCTGAAATCCCCTGCTAATGGAGGCATTAAAAAATATAAGTTGAATGGATCAACACCAACCAACCATTCCCATGAATCCTCATCATCAAACACTAAAAAAAAAACTCAATAAAATGGCCAACAAATGTTTCAATCCATAGCCGTGCATAATAAATCATCATGAGAATCACCCCTCCAAGTTCTTTATGTGGGAAACAAGGTTATGTGACAAACATGTTCCCTATCGTACTATATCCCAATAACTTTATAAATACATCAGTTAGTATAACACATGCAAACGATATGAATAGGGGCACATCAAAATCCACAACCCCTAATACTAAATTGTTAAGCACCAACAAAGCATATTCAATATGTTCGTAGTATGGGAACTACATGCACCATTGTCCTAGTCTCTCAATATTACATAATGCTTTGGAAACTATGTGGCTTAGTCTTCCTCTATTTGAAAATACATCCCCTCCTTCTCTAGACAACATTATACCCAATATTATCATAAGTAACAATCCTATGCATGTCCAAATCCCATCCCACACCTTGAATCAATCTCACATGAGTCACCCATGTAAACATCATAAATTGTTGTCTCATCATAGTTTTCAATGTTCATTAATGGTTTCCTATTGTACCCTCCAATAGGAACAAAGATAGCTATCAGATGACCTTATCACTACAACAATGATCCTTTCAACTATTCTAGAATAGGAGGATGCCTCTACTGATAATAGTGATGATGAGAACCTTCATGTTGTCCACATCAGAAATACCTATCACTCACCATAAGCGTCACCATGGACACTCCTCATAATTAGATTCTTCCTCCACTAGCTTAGAGAAATAATCATATCAATATTATATTCCTGGATAACATTCCTATTGTGTAGAATATTATTGACACAATCCTGTTGACAAGGGTTCACTCACTATCGACTCCCTTTTCAATGCAATATCCCTAAAGACCGGCCTAGACAGGTTTTACTCTATCCAACAACACCTGCGAAGTAGATGAGGTCTCACTAGATATGTTTGAGGGAGGGATGTAGGAACCAATTTTCTGCAGTAAAGAAGAGGACTTGTGCAACTATTATTTCTCCATCGTATTACTAACAATAGATCCAAATGGGAGTTTTCACTTTAACATAAAGTATTAATCGTCATTCACATTGGAAATCATGCATTATCGTTCACACCGTATTTATTATCACATCATTTTATTACTTAGAAAAGAGATCAAAAAGAACAAATGCATTCATTATGTGAAGACATATCATCATAAGTAAAACATTAACACATTAGATCACAACATGCATCATTCATATCGTAGAAATTAACCAAAGAAACAACCTTCATAGGATCAATTATCGCATCCCAGAAAAAATACACAGGGAATTTCCAACAACACCCACATCTTATTATCCTTCACATGTCAACACACCCCTTCAAAACAGTTTGCAAGATAGATAAGACAATATTTTCTCCGAACATATGATCTCAAATTTTGCTAAAACACATCATGATCAAGATCCAAAAAAGGTATTCTCTACTACATTTATAATTCTTTATATAGGCTTGCACCTTTATAAAATGGTCCACATATAACTAACTTTCTAACTAATTCAGAGAAAAAGTACCAAAAATTCCACCAAGCCGACCCTTATCGAAATAATTGTCTTGCGAAGTCTTCTTTCTCCTTTGTTGCTATCACACCATGCACATCAAAACTTCCTGCCAACATGCCCCCAACATAATCTTGTGGCTCGACCTCGAGCTAGGTCAACTAGAAATAATGTATGTGTTGATCCAGATCTTGAAGTCATCATATTCCTTTTTGACTTCGTCAACTTCTTCCTTTGTCTATGTGATAACTTCTACAGAATATTTTGTAACCTACTTGATTGGGTGCTCTAAAATTTTTTCGGCCACTTTGTTGTGGCTCTGATGAGTAGTCACAAGTGCACTCACATCTTTCATCGCTAATTACTCGTTGATGTCCTGGGAATCATCCACTTGGGTTGTGTGGCACTGATGTCTTTCCTGTACTTTGTATTCCTACTACTGGAGCTCCTTTAGCTCAGCTATATTACTAACCTTCACCACTAGGGGCATCATTTTTGTGGATTCCTGCATTTTTGTTAGTTGCACCTCAACCTCATGAAGTTGTGCACTTAGTTGCAGCAATTGTTCATCTTAGACTACACTCATCCAAAATTGTGTGGTTTCGTCCACTAGGATCTTGGAGACCTTCACATAATCATCAATATGGGTGAATGCATCCTCAATATTCCCCTTGCACTATATAAGTTGTTTCGGAGGTGTATTGGGGAGTGCCTACGCCTGCAGCTCCTTATTGTCTTTCCTCAGGTCTTTGACAAGTTTTCCTAGTCGTAGGATATTTTCCTCCGAAAACATTTCTTCTTTGATGTCAGGAATTTCCTTACGCATGACTGCAATGGAATTCTCTAGGTGTGTTCTGTCACTTAATTCTTTTTCCTTAGACATCAACTCTGCTTCCTACACTGCCTTCATTCTCTTAATATCTTCCTTCGTTGCTGCCAATTTCTCCTGCAACTTAGCCAAGTGATCACATACAATTGCTTCCCAATCAATGAGCTCCTAGATCGTTGTCTTCTATAATCATGCAAGAACATGTGTGGGAAACTTATTGACCTTTATACTGATAGTTTCCAGCTATTGTAATGTTGTTTCAACATCTCGACTTCCAGAATCCAACACACATGGTGGAATTTGTATGATGCATACCCTCTTTTCTATACTAATTTATGCTGCTCTTTATAGTACGTCGGCTTGTAGAACCTTCTCCAATACCAAATTGGTCAAATATTGTAACAAATTCTTGACCTGGTGGAAAAACCCGGTTGAATAGTATTTCAACTACACCTCGCTCACACTATTCATAGTGGTGATCCCGACTATTATGCAACTCACCGGATTATCAACCATTCTTGGGGCACTGTTTCCTTCGCCCTACTCAAACCTATGTTTAGTCCTTCCGTCTTCAAATTATCTCTCTGCCTCAGAATCCATAGGAGTCTTGGATGACTCCTACATTTCCTTGTCAATTTTTTATGCTTGCACCTATTCTATAAGTGTGTCGAGTGGGGGACCCACCTTGGTGTCTGACTAGTCCTCGATACTAACTGGAACTTTCCATTCTACATGACACTCATCAATTATGACATCTACTTATTCATCTGTAATTTTATACCAAGTGATAATCCATTGCTTCTCACTATAGCAGTGTGATTGAATATGGATAGCATGCAGTCCCATCGCAAATCATGCAATCCACCGATATTTTGTCATTGCCTCCTCAATGAGGTACGGAACTTTTCCTACTACATCATGCAAAACATCCCAATGATAGATATCATTGAATAGCACAATAAAATTGGCACTCCTTCACATCCAACCACCATATTTTTTGGTACCATGTGCCTTGGCATGTTTGGGTGACTTCCACTTCCATTCCCTGATAATATTTGGGCTCCATCCACCCTACCAATGCAATAAGAATTAGCAACCAATAATAGGTAAAGAGTCACTTATCTTCTTGGACCATCATGGTGTCCTTCGTTAGCTTAATTAGTAGAAATATCAACCAATTCATTTGGACTCCCTCAACGCACACAACTTACTCTTGAAGTACATTGATTTAGTATGTTCTTCCTTACCATCTTCACAACCAACAGCTTGGATGCGACCTAGATGAATCTATCATTGATGGTTTTGATAAAATATGTGCACTTGTCCTGGACAATGTCCTATTTCTTCTTTAGTTTTGGAGCAAGTTGTTTTTCATTATCCTTGTGTCTAAAGTAATGTGATGGATCAACACCCTTCATCGAAAACCTAGTAATCTATGATATCTGTTCAATGGTGACAAGTACCTTCATATCAAGCCACAAGTATCTGCCATGAAAGAAATATAACAGTTTCTTCATGCATGCGTTGGACTCCTCTGAGAAGCCAAAATGAGGGATGTGCATGAGGCATAACATCCCCAACTGATGCAACCCCATCGCCCACTACTCTTGCGTGTAAATCATTGGCCCTCCATCACCATACACCTACAATTTATATGGTTCTGTTGTGCATTCTGGGTATGGCAGTAGATCATGGTTGATGTAGGTCATTTTCATTTGGTATGACATGATACTCATTGTTATGTGCACTCCTTTAGGCATCGTTGACATCTTTATAAGATGCTGTTGGTTTTTTAAGATCTTCACTTTCGGCGCTTCTGCCTTTTGGGCTAGGATATAACCAAGGATATTATCAATGGTGACTCCCTTTTGAGCTGTGGAATATTCTCCTCATGTCACCAAGGGCCTAACATGTGCTTCTACTTCGACTTTGACCATTGTAGAACTGAGTCGTGTGGTCCTATTCTTCTGCGATGGTGACTTGTGGCAATTTGTGCCTCTCTTCTTTCTTACGATCCTTGGAAGTTGTTCTTGAAGAACTGACCTTTCCTCCTCGATCAATGTCATCATTGGCAGGGACTCATGGACACTACCACTGGAAATTACTTGAGCCATTATTGGAATTCTATCACTCTCGTACTCTCAACTATAATCTTCTAATTCTCTTCAGTCTAATATTGCTCAACTATTACAATGGTTCATCCAAATCCTAAGTTGTCAATTCATATAAGTTTGAAATCACTTGTGCAAAATATTTTGAATCATCACATCCAAATCCTCTAATGATCAACCACATTTGCCGCCGATTCTAGAAATCTAACGGTTCGATTCCCCATAAATGTGCATCTTGTCTGCTTGCACCATAGCCCTTCTGGTTTAATTGCCTCATTTATTTCGTGATTTGAATCTATCGCATCTCGTATGATGTCTCCAAGATCCCTTTCTACTGCAACTTGTGCCTTGTTTCTTCTCTTGCGACCTTCCTTGATGCCCTCTTATTCATCATATCTTACAGAATTTTTTTTCGTTGCGCAACATCTTAACCATGGTGCTGTACTTGGCTATCCCGATAGGGATTTAGCTAAGTTCCATTCACCAACTTTGGAAACAAGGCTCCCTCTAGATGTTGTAACTGCACCACACCTCCGTCGGTAATGAAATGAATCATATAAGGACCTAATCAATGCATTTACAACTTACCAGGATGCTTGGAGAACTTGTTGTCATAGAGTAGCACCATGTCTCCTTGCTAGAAGTACTTTACTTTAATTTTTCGATCATGCCATGCCTTCTAGCGATCCTTTTAGACTTGTTGCTGAAACCCGATGATGAACCAATCTTCTTGAATCTGTACCAACTATGTAAGTCACTCTTCAAGTGCTCCTTCATCACTCAAACCCATCACTGCTATAATGCATGAGCTAGGAACAATGTACTCCATTGGGATCACTCCTTCTTGGCCATAAAAAATCTTGAATAGTGTTTTCCCCATAAACCTCTTGCCTATCATCCTATAGCCCATAATATTGTAGGAATTATGAAATCCCAATCATCACATTTTGTATTAAATACCTTTGTTAATGTATTCTCCAACACCTTATTGAATGCTTCGACTCTTCCATTTTCTTACAGATGATAGGGAGTGCTCTTCTTGTGATGAATATGAAATTCCTCTGTAATTGCACTGATAGTGAGATTGATGAAGTGAATTCCATGGTCTCTCATCAATATATTTGGAAAACCCAATCAAGCGACGACATTGTCGAATAGGAACCTTGCTGCAGTCACAGCAGTACAGTCTATCACTCATGTTGTTTCCTCCCATCTAGTGAGATAGTATGTCGACATGATAATGTATTGCATACCCATCCTCTTTTCTAGTGGATTGATGGGTGCCACAAAATATAATACCCACTTATCAAATGGTTGGAGTGTTATGTGAGGTGATAACTACATCTCATGTTTCCACAATGGGTTACCCATCCTTTGACAAACGTTGCAGTTTTTTTTGTAATCCACAACATCGATGTGCAAGGTTGGAAACTAGAGGCCATCTCATAGTATATTCCTAGAAGTTGCATGACCTCCATAGTGTCCTCCTACAACTCCTCCATGTCCTTTAGCTATTATCCTTTCCTGCTCATGCGGTAGCATGTATCGACACATAATCTCATCCAGCTCCATATTATAGAGTTGTCCAACGATTAGTTGAAAATATGCAGCTCGAACGACCATTTGCTTCTTCTATCTTGTGTCGAAATCATTTGGTTCTTTCCCCATTGAAAAAAACTAAATACTTTTCTCATAGTGATCATTTACCATGCCAACTTTAAATAATTTCACATAAGGTAATCCATCCTTGATGTCGATTGGATATTCACCTATCTTGATCCTTAACAAATGATCAGGTCTGATATTCAATCGACCTAGATTCACAATGATTTCAAAATCAAATTCTTGAAAGAGTAGCAACTATCGGTAGATATCCCCCCCAAATAGAATCTTGTTGACCAAGTATTTCAATGCGGAATGATCAGTGAACAGCTTAAAGTGTCCTCCCAATAGATAATGACAGAATTTTGTAGCACATACACCATCACCAATCATTTGCACTCCATCATGGTGTAGTTCCTTTCCACTAATGAAAACTTTCATCAAGCACAAACAAATGGGTGGTCAATATCGCCTTCACCTGGTTGTTCCAAAACTACTCCTAATGCAACTCAAGATGCATAAACATGGACATGAAATTCCTTTCTCTAGTCCAGAGAGACCAATATTGATGCCCTAAGCATATTATCTTTTAGCGTTTCAAGACTTCTTTGACACTCATGACTCCATTTGAATTGTGCATCTTTCTTCAAAAACTTCTCCATCTATGTTGTGATCACTGTGTATCCTTTTATGAACTTTAGATAATACCCCATATGTCCCAATGTCAGCGTGATTTGTTTCACATTTGTTGGTGGGGGGAGATTAACACTTATCACAATCTTAACTAGATCTACCAACATTCCTTTCTTCTAGATGATGTGCCCCAACAAAATCCAAAACAACGTGCAAAACATACACTTCCGTAGATTCAGTGCGATACAATGTTATCAACATCTCTCCAACATCAGTACCATGTTTGCAATGTGATATTTCACCAACCCATATACAGTCCAATAATCCATGTATACCACCAAGAATTTATGAATGAATTCCTTAAATAAAATGACTATGATCCTTGAGATTGTCGATGCATTCTTGAGTCCAAACGACATCCCTGTGTACTGAAAACATCCCCATTTTGTCACAAAAGTCATCTTATGTCAATCTTCTTTCACAATCTTTATCTCATGATAGTCTGAAAATCCATTTATGAATGAATATACCTCTTGGAAATAGACTCCTACCAGTACTTCATCAGTAAATGGTGCAAGGAACAGATCGTGAAGACATGCGTCATTTAGCTTTTGAAGGTCGAAACAAATTTGGATTTTGCTTGTCTTGTTATCTTGAACAACCATCGTATTGATCCATTCAGACTCTTCCATAGGTTGGATGATCAAAGAATCCAACATTCTGTCAAGTTCGGCCTTCATTCACTCCTTATATCATGGATTCAATTGATACGGGCGCTGCTTTAGTGGCTTTGCATCTCTCTTGAGTGGGATTTTCATTTCTCCCAAGTCTCCTAAAATCCTTTTCATTCCAGAGAATTTGGTTGGAAACAAATCCTAGAATTCGTGCAATAGATCAGTAATCTTTTACATAGTAGCTTCATACCAATAATCTCCTACATTGATAAATTCGAGGTCCTCCTCGATCCCAATATTTACCTTTTGAATCTTCAAAGGTTGGTGAAATTTGTTCGTCGGTATCTCCAGTGCTGTGATATCTTAACTTCCTTTGGATTTTGTGATATGAATATTCCTTGTATCATCCCCATTGTTAGGTTCTCCTATCACATTATAACATTTTATTGTCAACTGCATCCTTGGTATCTGATGAGATTCTACAAGAAATTCCACTTGAACTATTTCCAAGATGATATGTCAAATGTGCTAAAGTGCGCTATGAATAAGAGAATCAATGTCCGCAAAGTTGAAAGTGCTTTTGAACCAAACTATCAAGTCTTCCCATGTTGTAATATGTCTTTCTATTTCTGTCGATACATACGACTGTCATGGCATCTCGTCCAACATTTATAGAAAATCATGTACCTATTCGTCCTTCAGTCGTGACACCCATGCGGTCTGACATGCAACCAAATGAACATTGGGGTCATTCCTTCCATCGTACTTCTCTCCCTGATAGTGTTGTGTTTCACCAAAGAGAACTTCCACCAGTTTGTGACATAGCGGCCAACCGATGATTGATTTCTTATGCATCACCCACCATCGTGTTAGAGTATCCTTTAATGCCTCCTCCAATGCCAATAGTTGCTGAGGTTCTGATACCTTGTCTTCAAATTCATCGATAAACTTAGTCAAATTGGGTAGCCCTTCATACATTGGTAGTTGTTGGGATCCAAAAATTTTCCATTTACATGACTTCATTTTCGCTACTTTCCTAGGTCATCCACCCATAATTTAGTACATCTATGTTTAATTAAGCTACCATTTACTTTATTTTATCAATTTAAACTATCAGATATAAAAGAAGCGTAATTGATTATTTTTTATGTATTAAACGCAATATTTTGAAAAGGATAAGCATTTCAACACTTCATCCGACCCTAAGTTATGCCATGGGTTTGATAGCATGTTTCTCATTGGTTCATTGGTTGGATTACTCTTTTAATGAACAAATTTACCTTTGTCTCTTACTCATCATGTATATTTACATGTGCAAATTAAAACCTTGGTCTAATGATGAACCTTAAACATTGTTTTAAATTTAAACAAATACGCCAATAATATATATATTAAAATGATTATTATTATTTTAATTAGGATTATACATATTAATCATTTTAATAGAATTTGTTTAAATTTAAACATATTTGGCTATTATTATAATTCTTTAAAGTGACAACATGAAAAGCCACTTATGCATTTTAATTAATTATCATACTTAATTTAAAAGTCATAAAACAAATGGAATATGACGTGGTTTTATAACCATGGTAAATTGATTAATTGTTTAAATATAGAAACCACTTTCAAACTATTATCAATGCATTACATGTTATCATTTTTTAATAAGTTTTTGTTTTCTTGTGTAGGTACGAGCATACAAAATTAATACAGAAGGAAAATTCAAAACCTTTGTAGTGATGGTAGAGGACCCCGTTAGCATAAATTCCGATTCTGAACAAATGCGGAATAAAAATATAAAACATAATCGAAATAGGAATTCCAAATAGATCATACCTCCAGCCATTGAGGCTACTGAACTTGCTGTAGAAGATTTCCCTATTCCACAAGGTTTAGCTTCCTGTACGACGCTTCCAAGCTCTGCTTTCTCCTTCTTGATGGTGTAAAACTGAATGGGATTGAGATAGTGAGCTTGGGGACCAATAGGGGTTTTAAATAGCCAAGCTTCGATCAAGCTTCTGATGGCTATGTGTCAAATGTTCCACAAATTTAGGTGATGGACCACTCCAACAGCTCCCAAAAGAAAACAGTTGCCAAACCAAATGAACCGTCGGCAGTTGAGTGTATGAAGAAGATGAATAGTCGGACGGATGCGGGAGCTTACATTCTACCACTTGGTCAATACTTCCAAACTTAATGTCTCATCTTAAAACCTATTGACAATCTGTATTAAGCAATAGATACAAGAATCATGGCGATAAGTCCTCTTATGACAAATATTACCTTCCATGTATCACTATGTATTTATTGCTATTTTAATTTATGTGGCAACAATTTCTTAATGAATAAACCTTATGTTCATTCTTGGTCCTCATAGATGAATTTCCTCAAATTAAATTAAGGTGCACATATGTATGAGAAAAAGCATCACAGTAATTAAGAATTTCATTAAAAATAACATTGTCCATACAATGAGAAACTACATAATGGAATCAAGTCCCATATTCAGTACATGATCCTTGAATTTAAATGGTGGCATGCCCTTAGTCAAAGGATCAGCGATCATCAACTCAGTGTTGACGTGCTCAATGACCACTTTCTTTGCTTTAACACGTTCCCTGATGGCTAAATACTTAATGTCGATGTGTTTATTTCGACTCCCCCTTTTGTTGTTTTTAGCCATAAAAATAGCAGCTGAATTGTCGCAATACATTCTCAATGGCTTAGAGATAGAATCCATAATTCTAAGCCCAGAAATGAAACTTTTAATCCATACACCATGTAAAGTAGCCTCAAAATAGCAGACAAACTCGGCTTCCATAGTGGAAGTGGCAATCAAGGTCTGCTTGGCACTCCTCCATGATACAGCTCCACCGGCCATCATAAAAATGTATCCTGATGTTGATTTGTGTGAATCAACACATCCAGCAAAGTCAAAATCTGAGTAGCCAATTACTTCCAAATTGTCCGTCCATCTATACATAAGCATGTAGTCTTTAGTTCCTTGAATATACCTCATTACTTTCTTTGCAGCTCTCCAGTGGTCTATACCTAGATTACTCTGATATCATCCCAACATTCCCACAACAAATGCAATGTCAGGTCTTGTGCAGACCTGAGCATACATTAGGCTTCTGACAGCAGAAGCATATGGAATGTTCTTCATTTGTTCCCTTTCAAGTTCGTTCTTTGGGCATTGGTTCAAATTGAACCTATCACCCTTCACAATGGGAGCTATACTTGGTGAACAATCCTTCATCCGAAATCTCTCTAAAATTTTATTAATATAGGTTTCCTGAGACAGACCTAAGAGGCCTCGAAATCTATCTCTATGGATCTTAATGCCAATGAGATAAGATGCCTCACCCATATCCTTCATATCAAAATTTAAAGAGAGGAATTGTTTCACTTTATGCAGCATACCCTTATCATTGGTTGCTAACAAAATGTCATCCACATATAAAACAAGAAAACAAATTTTACTCGCACTAACTTTCAGGTATATACATTGATCCATAATGTTTTCTACAAAACCAAAAGAAGAAATTACATTGTGGAATTTCAAATACCATTGGTGGGATGCTTGTTTTAAACCGTATAAGGATTTCTTGAGCTTGCAAACCAATTGCTCACCATCACTAGAGGGGAATCCTTCAGGTTGTTTCATGTAAACCTCTTCCTCTAGATCTCCATTTAGAAAATTCATTTTCACATCAACTCCAAGTCGAAATGGGCTACTAATGCCATAATAACGCGCAGGGAATCTTTCTTAGATACAGGAGAGAAAGTCTCCGTGTAGTCGATTCCTTCTTTCTGAGTGAATCCTTTAGCAACAAGTCTAGCCTTGTATCTCTCAATGTTTCCCAATGAGTCTTTCTTTGTCTTAAAGACCCATTTACATCCAATGGATTTTGCACCATTAGGCAACTCAACAAGATCCCAGACTTCGTTACTCTTTATAGAATTCATCTCTTCCTTCATGGCATCGTACCATAATTCTGATTCTTTGCAATTCATGGCTTGTGAAAAGGACTTGGGATCATTTTCGGCTCCAATGTTAAAGTTAGATTCTTATAGATACACAACATAATCATCAAGAATTGCTGATCTCCTTGGTCTAGTAGATCTTCTCAATGTTGTATCACTATCTTCTTGAGAAGTATGTGGTTCAACTCGTTGTTCAAAAGTGCTTGGAAACTCTTGAACTACTTGATCTACTAGAATGCCATCAACAGCTTGTGGAACTTCAACGATTGTTTGTTCAACACAAGTTTGTACTTGAGGGATGCTGTGAACAATAACCAATCTATCACTTGAGATGGAAGGTTGAGATTCTGAATGATCCTTGTCGGAAACTATGTTCCTGGTTAGATCGCTCCCACTGATCAAGTCATTTTCAAGCAATTTTTCATTTCTTGATTCCACAATCCTAGTGCCGTGAGATGGACAGTAAAATTTGTAACCTTTAGACCTTTCAGCATATCCAATGAAATACCCTCTAATGGTCCTTGGGTCTAGCTTCTTTTCTTGTGGATTATATATTCTCACCTCAGACCGGCATCCCCAAATGCGCATATGTTGCAAACTCGGTTTCCAACCTTTCAATAATTCAAATGGTGTTTTAGGAACGGCCTTGGTTGGAAATCGGTTTAATATAT
The DNA here is from genome assembly GCA_001517045.1 of Pseudotsuga menziesii. Lineage (NCBI taxonomy): Eukaryota > Viridiplantae > Streptophyta > Pinopsida > Pinales > Pinaceae > Pseudotsuga > Pseudotsuga menziesii. The sequence goes on from LPNX010954617.1 coordinate 83,937, forward strand.
ACACTGCCATCTTAAGTGCTTCAGTCCACAAGTATTTAGGAATATTGGAGCTGCTAAGCATACTTCACACCATGTCCAATAAAGTTCGGTTTCTTCTTTCTGCTACACCATTCTGGTCGGGTGAATTAGGCATGGTGTATTGGGCAACAATCCCATGCTCTTGAAGAAATTTCGCGAATGGCCCAAGTGCTTGTCCATCTTCTGTGTATCTACCATAATATTCTCCACCTCTATCTGATCTCACGATCTTAATTTGCTTGCCGCATTGTTTCTCTACTTCAGCCTTAAATATCTTAAAGGCATCTAATGCTTCGTTCTTTTTATGAAGCATGTAGAGATACATATATCGTGAGTAATCATCTATAAAGGAGATGAAGTATCTTTGACAATGTGAGTCCATCTCTAGACTACATATATCAGTATGTATGATCTCTAATATGTCCGAACTCCTATTTGCACCTTTCTTTGACTTCTTGGTCTGCTTTCCTTTTATGCAATCCACACAAGTCTCAAAATCAGTGAAATCTAGAGTATTAAGTACTCCTTCATTTACCAATCTTTTAATTCTTTCTTTGGAGATATGACCTAACCTCTGGTTCCATAATTTAGAGGAATCTTCATTAATAACACATCTTTTAGTGCCAGTGTGAACATGCATTGAATCATAAGTGACATTGTTTTGTAAATTAATGCAGTAAAGATCATCAGACAAAATACCATTCCCAACATAATCAGATTTATAAAATAAACTGACGGATGTTTCCGAAAAGTTAAAGAAATATCCAAAATGTACAAGTCTTGAAACTGAAATCAAGTTTCTAGAAAAACTTGGAACATAAAAGACATTTTCTAATTCTAAAACAAAGCCACTGCTTAAAGTTAAATAGCATGTTCCTATAGCTTCCACAAGCGAGCCCATCTTGTTTCCTGATAAGATGCTTTGCTCACTTCCCACTGGCTTCCTTAGGTTTTGCAAACCCTGCAAGGAATTCGAAATGTGAATTGTTGATCCAGAATCAATCCACCAAGTGTTAATATTGACATTGACCATATTAGATTCATAACAAACAAACGAGATTGCATTACCTTTGTCTGCAAGCCATTTCTGAAATTTTTCGCATTCCTTCTTCATATGTCCCTTCTTTTACAGAAGAAACACTTGGAATCCTTCTTAATATTAGCTTGGGGAGGTACTTTACCTTTCCCCTTTTTATTGGCTTGAGATTTTCCCTTCATATGCGTTGCCAGCATTGTGACTTCCTCCCAGTTCCATCACCAGTCTTTCTTCCTCTTGAACACACATGGTCATGAGTTCATTTATTGACCATTTATCCTTATGTGTGTTGTATGATATTTTGAAAGGTACATATTGGTGCGGAAGGGTGTTCAGGATGTAGTGCACTAGGAAAGACTCTGATATTTCAACCTCGAGTTTCTTCAATTGAGCCACAGTGTCCCTCATTTGCATGATGTGCTCGTGCACACCATTCACACTGGTGAGCCTTAGGGATGAGAACTTCATGATTAGGGTGGTTGCTAGTGCCTTGTTTGAAGTGATGAATTGATCATCAATGTATTTCAGCAAATCTCAGACCCTTTCATGCTGATCAACTAAACCACGAATACCAGCTGAAATTTTAGTCTTAATGAACATCATGCTTAAACGATTAGATCGCTCCCATTGCTCATAAAGCGTGATGTCCACTGAATGCTGGTATGGGTGAGTGCTGGTGGTTCATATTTCCTAATAGCATAATATATGTCCATCCATCCCAAATAAAGGAGAATTCTCTCCTTCCAGACCTTATAGTTATCTCCCTTAAGTTCAGGGATATCACAACGAATTTCAGAGAAATTTACAGGTTGTTCAACTGCATAAAAATAAAGATCACATGCTTACGTTAAAATTGAGACCAAATAAAATTTCATGTTTTACCAATGTAATTTCATTCTCTAAGATTGAATCTAATGACACAAAAATTTCCTGTGGGCTAAATTTTTAATTCAAGCAGATTCAAATATTCTTCATGATAAAAATATCAATTCATAATTCCTGTGGGTAAGTTATGAATAATGCAACATTTTATCCTAATTAATTACATAAATATAATAAAAATTCCTGTGGGATAAAATTTATTATATTTAGTATAATTAATTACAATTAATGTCTAAACTTTCTTTATAATATTAATTAATTAGAGATGTTGTGGCTATTCTCTATCTAAATATCTACTAGACATTATTGTTGTTCACTGTAACAAAACAAGCTTCAAATGAACAGATCTGAATGAGGGCAAGCTAAGAAATTCTGGAATATAAAATCCATTATTTTCATATAAAATAGATATTCAAAAAACCATATTATTTCTGTCTAAAGCATCTTCCTTCAGCTAAGCCATAACATAAATATAGCCATCCGAAATCCAAAATTTACCATAAAATTGTACAGTAAAATTTATAAAAGATTATAACCAGCATAAAATTGAGCAAAGGAGCTATCAGAGGTTTCCCTTCAGGTACGGTTTATCATTGTTTTTTCCCATAAGTTATAATCTTCTTTGTTTGAGTGGCCAGATGTTCGAACCCTCCAAATTTCAATGATAACTATCATGCAGTGTGTTTATTTATATTTATCTAAGTAAGATGTATGCCATTCATATTCATTATGTGGTGTTACTGTGAACCTTCCATACTTCTGGCATATATCTGAAAGAGTTTTAGGTTGCATTGAGTACTATTGAAAAGAAGAAAATTGTGTACTTTGCAATAATCTACTGTATATAAGACTTTTAGATAAATTAGTAAAAAATAAAAGCCCGTCCAAAGCAAAGTATACAAATTTTGTGCTACAGTAAACTTTGTCTGGTTAATTTTATCCCTTTCCTAGATATGATTCCTAATAGTAAGCCAAGTGCTCTATATCCAGGCTGAGGGATATGTAGCCAAAATAAGCCAAAAGGAGCAAATATTTGATAGAATGCAAGCACATGCACTTCTTATTAAACAAAGAAACACTCACAGCTCTTAATCCAAAGAAATTTTCCCAGTAAGTTTGAGGTCGAAACGGATCAAGATGCACCAAAGATTTAATATCAGGATAATTTCTTTAAACTAGTAAAATCAAACTAGTAAAACAATTAACCAAGATTAATATTTTTCTTTCAAAATAAGAAAACAATTGGAATCACTGTAACCAATCGATTTAGCTCGTTCTGGCAACAAAAAACACAACCAACAATAAGAAAAATTACTGCTGCTAATGCTAAGTTAAATAAGTTAATGCTACTCAACACGTACACAGAAAAAAGGATGAAATCAAATTCTGAGCATCAAAACCACAATACAGATCTAAGTTAAGATCCCAAGCCTCCACCTGGGTGTAGAAGAAACCTTCAAGGCTTCTAATCTTGTAGTTACAGAAACATACGATCGTACGTTCCTCTGGATCGACAGCACACACCATGTGCAGATCCGCAAGAAAACGAGTTTGCTGTATATGAGAAGCAGCCAAGGGCTTCAGGGAGCGAACGGGTTGAATATTTCATTTTATCAGTCTGTGGATTGCAGGGGATAGAAATGAAAAGTAGAAGATTAGCACTAGCGAACAGTTCCAATGGCCCGATTACGAAAAACAAAGGTTTTCAATCGTTCGACCCAGGAAGCTCTGGAAATCTCAGTTCCCTGGGATTGGGAAACAACAGAAACCCATCGCATAGCAACGAATATCTCAATAGCTTCAACGTTCATTTTAACTCAGCCATGGCGATCAAGAAGGATAGACGCAAGAAGGAAGAGGATAATGCAAAGAGTCTAAACCCTAGAGGATGCATCCAATGCAGTCATCAAGGCACAGATAACTAGGGCTCTGATACCAACTATTAGCATAAATTCCAATTCTGAACAAATGTAAAATAAAACTATAAAACATAATTGAAATAGGAATGCCCAATATATCATACCTCTAGCCATTGAGGCTACTGAACTTGCTGTAGAAGATTTCCTTGTTCCACAAGGTTTAGCTTCCTTTACGGCGCTTCCAAGCTCTGCTTTCTCCTTCTTGATGGTGTAAAACTGAAGGGGATTGAGATAGTGAGCTTGGGGACCAACAGGGGTTTTAAATAGCCAAGCTTCCATCAAGCTTCTGATGGCTATGTGTCAAATGTTCCATGAATTTAGGTGATGGACCACTCCAACAGCTCCCAAAAGAAAATGGTTGCCAAACCAAATGAACCGTCGACAGTTGAGTGTATGAAGAAGATGAACAGTTGGACGGATGCAGGAGCTTACAGACCCATCCATCATTACATTATAGCTTGGATCATTGCAGCTTCGTTTCTAATTATATACAGATCATGCAGAATTTAATATGTACCAGATTGTTGTTTTGAAACAGTTTAAGGACGATGGATTATGTGATTTCCATTAAACAAATGAGGGAACGAATCAGTTCACGATCCTAGTCAGCAATCAATCCAACAATTTTGTTACCATATTTAAACTATTCTGGGAAATTAATTAACAACCAGATAAACAATTTTGAGGAATTAAGCCAAGGCGTTAGACCGTTATTATTTTTAGGATATTGTATTAATTTTCTGGAAACTGAATCTTTGGATTCATTATCTATGTAAACATTATTTATAGGAAACAACTGGTAATTGCATGGAGAGGATATTTTAAGAAAAATTATGATTATATTGTAACTCAGTTTTCTCTTCATCAAATAATAGGTTTCCGGAGATCTAATTCGCGTTCATGTGAAATTACTAGGACTCGCCATCCTTTGGATTATATTTTTTTGTTTCTCTTCTCAATTTTTTTCTTAGCTGTATACATGTACACATTCCGTTGTATAAATTATAGAATTGATTTCTGAATGTGAGATTTGGTATAGAAACAATTTCATTTTTTTCCTCATGTATTTTTAGACTAGTTTATTTGTCTTTCTATGATTATTGCTTCCCTAAATTTTTTTGATTATATGCTTATGGTTTGGTAAACACTATCTGTAATATATTTTTCATTTGAATTTGTATAGTTGTTGATGCTATGCTCATTAGTTTGGTTCTTAATATTATCGGCTTCATGTAAAATTTAATTCATTTATCTTATGCTTGTGTAATCACTTGAATATAGATTAGATGTGATGTTTCATTATTCCCTGTAGGATAGAATTGATTTATTTATTTTGTGTAAATCTTAGTATCAATGTTTTGCTTAATATTTTTGATCAAACGCTTTAGATCGATGTCAAAATCACATGTAGAACTATTTTTGGTGACTCTAATAGTTTAAGAATTGATTAGTGTACTTGACATCCTGGGTTATATCTTCCCTTCAAACTTGTTTTTAGTGTTAAACTTATTTTCAAAGCTATACTATGCGAAGAGAGATAGACAGCAACTATGAATAGGGTTTCCATTAGGATATGCATCCAATGTCCTTATTGGTATTTTGAATTGCAATTTACTGAATGAAATTGCAATTTATGGAAGGCTTCTGTTTGAATATTCTAGACGTTGTCTTTTAAATACCGAGATTTAGATGAAAATGAAGCTTACCATTTGCCTCTTTCTTATCAAATGAATTCTCTTTTAATATTTATAAGCCGGGAAATCCCTTATTTTGAGGTTGAGTTTCAAATGTTTATTGGTAATCAACATTTACTATGGAAATTCATAGATTAAACTTTAGTTTTGGTTAAATTTTAAAGTTTGTAATAAGAGTTCGTTCATTCACAAATTTTAAGTTAAGATGAAATTTGTAATTATAATTTGTTAATAAAGATAGGAGTTGTCAACTTTATAGGTTATCAAAATTTTAGTTCTTATACCTTTAGTTTAATTTGTAATATGAATTAATTAGTTTACTTTATTCAGTTTGTAATTTGGACATTTTTTTAGTGGACAAATTTTAATTGTTTAGAGTGTTTTTATTTAGTTTGCAATTGTAATTAAATATGCAACATTTAATTTGCAATATAGTTTTCAATTGGTAATTTAAATTGTAATTGAGTTTTTAATTTGTAGTGTGGTATTTGTTTTAAAATTCCTTGTGAATGATAGTTTTGAGTTTTCAAAGAAAGTAACAAATCCGTATTTTTGTTGTAAATTTTATTTGATAGTTCATAGTTTTCTTTCCTCATTTAGTACATAATGTTGGTGATTATAATGTTAGTTCATATTGTTAGATTATAATGTTGGTGATTAAGTTGGAGTTTAATATTAGCCTATAGGTTAGTACACACTTTGCAATTTAACATAGGAATAAAGAATTTATATTCATAGATCATAGCTTAGTTTTACAATTGAAGTGTGTTTATCAACATTAGTTTAGGTTAGGATATATTAATCTAACCTTTGACCTTGCACATACAATGCTTGCTTCTCACAAGCTACCTCTTTGGGTTGATGATTTTAGTTAGAATTAATTAGCATATATTTTTACCAACATTTTGGCGCCATTTCTAGAGAGGTGCTAAAAGGGTTGAAGTGTAGGTAGATAGGTTGTCTTTACATTACACAGCAAGGAGGAGGGGAAATGGTAATATGCAAAGACGAATTCACTACGTAATTTCTGTAGTGTAATAGCTACAACGCATCCACTTTAGTGGGTCTCCCCAAACCTTGTTGTTCATTTTCTCAAGTGTGTTTTGATTTATTTAAGCTTATTTTATTTTGCAAGTGTGTTTCACAAAGTATGCTTATTTTCTCATAGGTGTCCTTACTTTTTGCAAGTTTTACCTTTTTCCCAGTGTGTTTACTTTTTGTAAAATTTGATTGTATTTCCTTAGAGTAGGTGTGTCATTTGGAAATGTTACTTTTCTAAAATTTTAGTTTACTTATTAGTAGGTATGTTTATCTCTTCATAGGTATCTTTACTTGTTGAGTGTGTGTGATATGTTTTTCAATTATATTAATTAAAAAAAAAATCAAATGATGGGCGATGTAAGAACCCCAAACGCTAATCCCGGTGTGAAGAAGGAACTACCAACAAAAGACATGAGTTCGATGGTGAACATTAGTGTGATATAACTCTCCCAAATCCTAGCAACAGCTGGGATATCTTTTTTTTAGGAAACACACATTTTGACATGAATTAAGAGCTTATCGACTTCTCTTGATACGACAGATGAACCAAATTCTTGAGAGCTACAAAAGAATTTTCTTTGCGAAAGAACAAAAGAAGATGACACATTGGGGATTATATCTGAAGGAGAGTGACCTGAAATCAAAGAATTCTCATCCTACATGACAACAGATCCATCATGCACTCAAACAACCTCTCAACTAGGAGAAGAGGATCTGTATGACATAGTGAAGGAAGGTGAGCATCAGGACTACATCGAAAGCTAGTTTCAAGAGGTAAACCAACCAAAACACCATTCCTTTTTTCGACACCTTCTGATGTAGAAACAAGTAAGTTGGTTGGTATTCCACATTCAAGTAATCATCGCAATAATATTCTCATATGTGGATAACTGTATATTTTTATATTGATTCACACTTGGTTACATTGGAATAGCTAATATACTTGAATAAAAATGTTTTCTTTCTTCTTAGGATAGGAAAATATGTACATAAATCAAGAGTTGCATGTTTAGTTTAGAAATTAATGCAACTTAGCTTTTTGTTTTATTTTTCAAATAAAAGAACTAAGAAGAAGATAATATTAATAACTAAACCAAAACAATTTTACATCATTATTACATACATGCATATTTTTACTATAACCATTGCTTCGGACCAACTTTAAATATCATGAGGATTTACCGTATTAGAGGAAATTTCAATTTAAAATGGGCCTTCCAAAAATAATATAAATTCCTTGTCATCATGTATTAGCCAATCAAAATGCTTTAAAATTAAAAAAGGATCACCTCTTAAACAATATTTTAATATAAATTTGGGGATAGGTATCATAAAAAAACTACTTTTTTTGTTCGTGTTTTCGACATATCGCTATGTGTTTTTACTCAATTTTTTATCAAGAGAGCTTGTTGGATGCAAAATTAAATTTTGCATCCAACGAGTACCCACTCAGCATACTTTTTACGGGCCTCGCTACCCAAAAAATAAGAAATACCTGAAAAAATGTGATGATGATGTCATCATCACATTTTTCAAGTATTTCTTGTTTTTGGGCTAGAGGGTTCTATCAGAAGTATGTTGACTAGGTACTTGTTGGATGTAGAATCTAATTCTACATCCAATGAGATATCCTGATTAAAATTTGAGTAAAAAGACAGAGAGATATGTCAAAAATACGAACAAAAAGGTACTTTTTTATTTTCTTCCTCATAAATTAATAAATATTATTTTATTATTTAATTAATTTTCCTTACGAGGCCCATTTTGAGTTCAAATTTCCTCTAACTGTCATAGGTTTAAGGTCTAACTAAAACCTAGAAGTCACTCGTACATCTTAGCTTCATTATCAAATACTGTTATTTAAAGCATTTTTATCAAAAATTTGTTAGAATAATCAACCCATAGTTAGCTACCTTAGAGATTAACTAATCCATTTTTGTCTTCTTTGCCTAGTTTCCATATTCCACCTTATGCAAGTTGTCATCTACACATCCATAGTGGTCAAACTTGCTAATTTTGAGTCATGGAGCACTTAGAAAACCTCCTGGAATCAAATTTACTTTATTCCTAGCCTCCCTAGTGCATGTCTTTTTTTTTTTGCTTTATTGCCTGCTTTTTCAGTGTTTTAAGGCAATTGGGAAAGTTTGACTAGGTGAAGTTAACTTGTTTTTTGTCCTCCACATCCTCCACTCTTTTCTCCTATGAAAATCATGTATGCGTTTTCCTTCCATCCATTATTAGCTTGCCTAATTGATTTTGCCAATTCGTGAGCTCCTAGACAATTTTGGAAACTGCTTTATGCACCTATGGGGGATTTGCTTAGATTTAGTAAGCCTACTTTTGACTAGATTTGAATGGCATATTCATGCATTCAAATCCCTCATGTAATTATTTATTTTTTCATCCTATGACTTCACAGGGTTGGCTATTGTACACTTATTCAATACAGTTTAGTGTTTAGCTCCATATTCAGTCTCTTTTGTGAGTAATTTTGCATGTGTAATTAGCAATTGTTGTGAGTGTAATTGTTCTGACACTGGGTTCAATTTCCACATGGTATCAGAGCCTTTTTAGATTGATTTCTCTCCTTCCAATTTGTTTTACAGGTTCAACATCATTGACTGGGAGCATTCTGCTGACTGACAAGACAATTTCTGAGCTATGGATCAATCTCAGAAGATGATCTTGAATCCATTTAATTTCTTTGAATGGAAAGCAGCGATGGAGATACTATTGAGAGAGAAAGGCCTCTATAGAGTGACTATGGCAATAGAAGCAGAGCCCAATGTAGCTGCAGAGAAGATAAAATGGCACAACAAGAGGGATGAGGCCTATGGTCTCCTGTGTCTGAGTATATCTAGAGACCTCCTTTTCCATCTTGATGGATTGACATCACCGAATGAAGTATGGTAGAATCTTGTTGATATTTTTGGAAAGACATATGAGACGAGGGGACATCAAATTGAAAATGAATTTATCTCCCTGAGTCCCAATAGCTTTGAATCCCTGAAACTCTATTTTTCCAAGTTTAAAACACTTGTTTTGTAGCTAAAACAATGTGGGATCGAAAAGAAGGATGATCAGTTGGTCTTGGCCATACTCTCAAAGCTTGGCCCTGACTATTCAGTGTTTGTTTCGACCTTCTATGCCACAAAGTGGACAACTCGAGCCTAGAAGATGCCCAGCCTTGCAGATTTCATGGAATCTCTCACACAAGAACAAGATAAATTGGTGATGATGGGCACCATCAAACCATCCAAAGACCAAGCTATGGTTGTTGGAGATTTGATGGTGGATTCAAAAATAAAAAAGAAATCTAAAAATCCACATGAGCAAAAGAGAGACAAGAACAAGTCTCCGGAGGAGCCTCAAGGTTCCAAGAAGAACTACCAGAAGAAGAAGAACAAAGGAGAAATGAACAAGTGCGCATACTGCAGTAAGGGAAACCATTCTGAGAGCTCCTACATGAAGAAGCAAATAGACATGCTGACCCAAATCCTGGAGAAGAATGGCATCTCCCTTCCAGACAGCTCAAAGAAGAGGGAAGGAGGATCAAGTTCAGAAGATAGAGAGAGAGTTCATGCATTGGATGCTGGCACATCAATCTCACCTAGTTTCATCATTGATTCTAGAGCTTCAAGACATATGGTTTCAACCAAGGAGGAATTCACCTCACTTGACATGTCGAAAGGTCCACCAATAGTACTGGGAGATGACTCTCTCACTGAAATTTTGGGCAAAGGAAGGATTGATCTTGACCATGGTAAGTTCAACAATGTGTTGTATGTTCCAGGTCTTGCCTCTAACCTCTTATCAGTGTATGAGATGACCCACACAGGGTCTCCAAAGAAGGTGATATTCTCCCCTGATGAAGTTGAGATCACAGAGATCTCAAGTGGTAAAGTCATTGCAAAAGGAGTTGCAAATCATACTTCGAAGGTATACATGTTCTCACACTTCCTACCCTACTCAAACCCCTCTTCTCTTCTGATTCATGCTAATGAGGCAAGCAAGCTTTGGCATGAAAGATTTGGCCACCTAAATTACAAGTATCTTTCTGATATTAGTGAAAAATAAATGGTCATAGGGTTACCAAAGATTAAGTTTTCCAAAGGAGTCTGTCAAGGCCGCATCCTAGGAAAACACCCAGAGCATAAATTTGAGAGAGCTAGTCATGAGAGAACCTTTGCACCTCTTGAGTTGATCCACAGTGATGTTGCTGGCCCATTCCCTCATATGTCAATGAGTTAGGCCAAATATGCGTTGAATTTCATAGATGACTTTTCCAGGTATTGCTGGGTTTACTTCCTGAAACACAAGTCTGAAGTATTTGGCCTCTTCAAAGTCTTTAAGGCTTTGGTTGAAAACCAGTCTGGGAGGAAACTCAAGGTCCTCAGATCTGAAAATGGTGGTGAGTATGTCAAGTCTGAGTTTATTCAATATTGTGAAGATACAGGTATTCAGATGCAGCATTCTATCCCTTACACACCACAGCAGAATGGTGTTGTAGAGAGGAAGAACATATCACTGAAAGAGATGGCAACCTGCATGATGGAGGCTAATACTTTTCCACCAAAGTACTGGGCCGAAGCTATAAACTGTGCAGCCTATATCTAGAATAGGGTTCCTCATAATCAACTTGATGGTATGACTCCTTTCAAAGCATGGAGTGGGCACAAGCCAGATGTGAGCCATTTCAGGATTTTTGGCTCAAGGGCTTGGTCTAGAATTCCAACAGAAAAGAGGAAGGTTTTGTAGCCCCAAAGCCAAGAGTATCTATTTGTTGGGTACTCTGAATATTCAAAAGGGTACAAGCTGATCAATTTGAGCACAAACAAATCCTTCATTGAAAGGTGTGTTCAGTTTTAAGAAGAGCCCCTAGCAGCAGTGGAAGTTGGAGAATCCTCTTCACCACCAGAACCTCTGAATGTAAGTGAAGAGATAGTTGAACATGTTGATTCTGATATGTCTGATAGTGATGATTTTATTGCAGATCCTAACATCCCTACAAGGCCAAAATGGGAATCCAAGACCATTCATGCAACTGGAGAACTAGCTGGAAATCCTAATTACCCTAGGAGGACTAGATCTCAATTTGAGAGTGCTCTATGCATGAAAGATCCTATGTTTGCTGAGAAATGCTATCTGATGATTGAATCAGACCCTCAGACATATGAATATGCATCAAAATATCCAATATGGCAAGCAACCATGAAGGAAGAGTTCAGCTCACTCCAGAAGAGCAACACTTGGGAGCTGGTTGATCTTGCCACAGGGAGGAAGCTAGTTCAGTGTAAGTGGGTGTACAAGACCAAATTTGTTGCTGATGGTTCACCTATGAAGTAAAAGTCTATATTGGTAGCCAAGGGCTACTCACAGGTTCATGGAATAGACTACAATGAGACCTTTGCACCAGTGGCAAAGATGGACTCCATTAGGCTAGCCTTAGCCATTGCAGCTTCAAAGCAATGGGAAGTACATCACATGGATGTGAAGTGTGCTTTCCTAAATGGATATCTCACTGAAGAGATATACATGCAGCAGCCTCAAATATTTTCTACTAACCCATCTCTTGTGTGCAGGCTAAAGAAGTAATTGTATGGGCTTAAGCAAGCCCCTAGGGCATGGTATGCCAAGATTGATAGCTTTCTTCTATCACTGAGTTTTTTTCGATGAAAATCAGATCCAAATGTATATTTGAAGCTGATTAATGGTCCATTAATGATCATTGTTTTATATGTTGATGAACTTCTCATTACAGGAATCTCAAAGGATGAAATTGCTTCCTTGAAGGGTGCAATGAACCAAGCCTTCTCCATGACAGATTTGGGGCTATTGAGCCAATTCTTGGGGCTCGAGATTGCTAAAACCAAAGCTGGAATCAAGGTGCACCAGTCCAAGTATGCCTTATATTTGCTGAAAAAATTCAGAATGAAGGATTGCAAGCCAAGCAAGACTCCTTTTCTTTCAAGAGTGAAGCTTGAAGAAGATGATTCTTCACCTATGGTAAACAATACACTGTATAGGAAATTGATTGGATGTTTGTTACATCTTACACATAATAGACCTGATATTTCTTATGCAGTAAGTGTGGCTTCTAGATACATGGATCAGCCTCATGAGATCCATTGGAAAGCAACCAAAAGGATCCTTAACTTTGTTCATGGAACAAGGACACATGGGATCTTCTATAAAGCTAAATCTGATCTTGATTTGATTGGGTTTACTGACAGTGATTGGGAAAGTGAAAGCACAGATCAAAAGTCAATATCAGGATATGTGTTCATGCTTGCAGAAGGGCCAATCAGCTGGTCAAGTAAGAAACAGAGTTCCATTGCACTCTCATCTACAGAAACATAGTACAGATGAGTTGTAAATGCAGCAACTCAATGTTTATGGTTGCAGGGGTTACTTGGAGAGTGTGGTTTCGAATCAGAATACTCAACTACTATCTACTGTGATAATCAAAGTGCCATTTGAATCTACAATGATCCAGTTCAGAAGCAGAGAACCAAACACATTGAGATCCATATGCACTACATCAGACAGCTTATGCATGATGGCACCATTCACCTACTCTTTTGTTCATCTTCAGAACAAGTAGCTGATATCTTCACCAAAGTTTTTTGTGAAAAGACATTCAGCAATATCAAATCACTGCTGGGGATTGTTGATCATGCTGTGAAGCATGAGTGATGACAAGATTTCCAAATTTTGTTTTACAGTCCATGTTTAAGGGAGGATTTTCCCACTGGGTTTTTGCCTCTTTCCTTGGTTAAACGGATATGCAGTATGTAAAGGGTGACTAATCCTTGTTGCTAGGCCCTATAATTTTCTTATATATTACTCATAAGTCAAGCTTAAGGGGGGGTGTTAGAATAATCAACCCATAGTTAGCTACCTTAGACATTAATTAATACAATTTTTGTCTTATTTGCCTAGTTTCCATATTCCACCTTATGCAAGTTTTCATCTACACATCCATAGTGGTCAAACTTCCTAATTTTGAGTCATGGAGTGCTTGGGAAATCTCCTGGAATCAAATCTACTTTATTCCTAGCCTCCCTAGCGCATGTCTGCTTTTTTTGCTTTATTGACTGCTTTTTTAGTGTTTTAAGGCAATTGGGAAAATTTGACTAGGTGAAGTTAACTTGTTTTTTGTCCTCCACATCCTCCACTCTTTTCTCCTATGAAAAGCATGTATGAGTTTTCCTTCCATCCACTATTATCTTGCCTAATTGATTTTTCCAATTCGTGAGCTCCTAGACAGTTTTGGAAACTGCTTTATGCACGTATGGGGGATTTGCTTAGATTTAGTAAGCCTGCTTTTGACTAGATTCAAATGGAATCTTCATGCATTCGAATCCCTCATGTAATTATTTATTGTGGTAGCCTATGACTTCACAGGGTTGGATATTGTACACTTATTCAATACAGTTTAGTGTTCATCTCCATATTCAGTCTCTTTTGTGAGTAATTTTGCATGTGTAATTGGCAATTGTTGTGAGTGTAATTGTTCTAACACTGGGTTCAATTTCCACAAAAGTAGCATAAAGGTGAATGAAATTCCTAGTTTGTTGGGGAACACTATTATAATTATATATGAAAGAAGATGTATTTAGGGACTATATACACCTTCCATTCATTATCTTATGGCTCCATCCACTTCACATTAATAAGCTCAGCCATTTTCGATTCGATTTATTTAGCTCACTTGTAGTATCCAATACATTGGATGAAACATATTTATTTTTTTCAACAAAGTTTTTAAATAAATTATCCTCTAACCCATATACCATCCAATCTTGTAGCACCTTTTTCAGAGCTTCTCCCCCATCCATTCTCTCATAGGCAATCTGTTGTAAAAAATATATAGGGGGTGAAAAACTGGGACACGAGCCTTTGATGCAAAAAAGGTTCAAGAGGCTAACCTGTTGGAGTACTGAACAGGATTGCTGGCAGCAGGTACCGACCTATGGTATGACTAGGTAAATCCGACGGGATAATGAACACGACTGACTGAAAGAGGTGAATCTTCCTAGCATGGATACTTTTTGGAAAGTATATCATTCTGTTATACCTTGATGTATTGATCCAGATGGAGATCGGTGGGCACCCACCTATTCCACTGGCTCAAAACAATTATCCATTTTGGCAGTTTCCTAGTTATTTTTTGGCAATTTTTCGAGTCCTAAACTTTCGGGGCCGTTTTGAGGCCTTAAACGATGTTTTTTGGAGATTCGGGGCCAAATGGTTGCCACTGACATGCATTTAATTGACCAAACGTTGTAGATATTAGATAGACATTTCCAACGAGCTATTGAACGCCCAAATCAGAGATCATATGCAAACGTTATGACCCCGGGAAGTTGACTGTTCAACTTACCACCTTGGGGCCGCAAACTTTATGACAGTTCATCTTCTATGGTTACGTTTTGGGACTTTTGGGTTCTCATCTCATTATTATTATAAATAGGCCCCTTTGGCGTCATTTTGTATGAATCTTGACACAAATGAGCGTAGCAGCCACATGTCTTCTCAGAGATAGCTACCACCATTCTAGCAATTGTATTACAGTTTGTTCTATTTTCGCCATTTAATAGAATATGTGTTTACTGTATCTCTGTTATATTTGCAAAATGTCCATTATTATGATTCTATATATGTTATTTCATTTCGTTCACGCATAAATCCAGATCAGTGGTATCCGAGCAATCTGCTCTTTGATTGTTTCTCAGTGCATGTCCCCGATGAGGTCCGAGTACAGAGAGTTTGGTCTCGAAGTAGTTTCACTTGATCATTCTCGCCATCCCAAACGACCTCCCATGGTGGAAGAAAAGAGAGACGACGAAGGAGGAGATCCTATCAAGTCGCTGCTCGAGGAATCCATCGAGCGACAGAGGAACAAGATGATGGATAGTTTCGCCCAAATAAATGCCAGCCGTGTCCAGTGCATCTTCAATAAGCAGTTGGTTCGGGGATGCAACTCCCTTTAAGGTAAAAGTTAACTTTGATATTCCTTTATTTGAAGGCAATATTGATGCAGATGCCCTAGATAATTGGTTGAATGTTCTAGAAGGGTGTTTCTCTGTCCACAATTTTTCTGACAGAGAAAAGATCACCTTTGCGCTCCTTAAGGAAGTCCCCCATGTCCAAAATTGGTGGGGTACTTATTGTGAACAAAACTCATCAGACGAGTCTGGAATGTTTGAAACAATTCCCACTTGGGCCTCTTTCATAGATGCCGTCAGGGAACAGTATTACCCTGTGGGAAACTATGATGACCAGTACAGAAAATGGACCATTCTACGTCAAGAAAGGGACCAGACGGTGTCGGAGTACACCAACAAATTTCATACTCTGCGAAAAAAGCTGAGTATCAAAGACTCTGAGCGGCACCTATTCCTGAAATATCGCAGTGGTCTACATCGGTACATCTGAACTGAGATGGACTTCCTTGACATCTCTTCACTTGGATCCACCTATTAGTATGCTATCAAAATCAAGGAGAAATTTCGACAAAAGAACAAGCGAGACTCTGGACTTGCGAATCCACCGCAGAAGTAAGGCAAGGGAAACCCTAGCTCGCAGAATGTAGCAAAAGAAACCGACAACCAGTCCCTACCACAAGCAAAGAAGGGAGATCGAAAGACAAAGAAGGACACTGATAAGTGGTGCGAATTTCATAAAATCCCTTGGCACAACACTGATGAATGTCACTCAAAGTAGTCATTAGTGGCCGAGATCAAATCTTCAGAATCAGATCCTGATTCTGATTCTGAACCCAATGCCACAGCCGCAGACAATGGGAGGCAGATCATTGATGCAGACCCCACTTCCACTGTTGCTACCGCACAGATTCAACTAGAGGATCCTGAAGAGTCAGAGGCATAGGAGCGCCTATTCCACTCATATATGTGGATGAAGGGAATGCCTCTACATTTTCGTGTTGACAATGGCAGCCAAAAGAACCTGATCTCAGCAGAAGTCGTCAAGAGCTTGGAGCTTCCAACAACACCACACCCGCAACCTTACAAAATCGGTTGTCTAAGCCAAGGACATGGTATCCGCATTACTGAGAAATGCCTCCTACCATATGGCATCAAGCCTTTCAAAGACGAGGTATTGTGTGATGTGGCCCCACTTGAAGTCTGTGATGTTCTTTTAGGACAACCATATATGTGGAAGCGTCATGTTGTATATGAGTCACGGCCTCACAGTGTCATTGTCACTTTGGGAGGACAACTCTACCGGATCCCAGAGACAGTTGCACCTACTACAGTCTCGTAGGGTAGGAATATAAGCTCCCACACCAGAAAATTATTCCTCTTCATAATTGCGTCTAAAGGAGAACATAAGGTCACAGAGACCTCCACACCCTCTACACAGGGTGTCTCTACTCATCAGACACAAGAAGAAGACAGAGCCATTGTTTCTTCATCTATCCGAGTACCTCCACAATGCAAGGCCATGCATTTAAGGTGCTCCTCAAGAAACAAATCATCCATACAACAATTACAGCCTTCTCGAGATGCCAAAGAAAAGCAGCCTCTTCACTTCAACAAATGTCGCACCAAGAGATCAACTCAACACACAGTTCGAGATATGATACGGGATTCGACGCAATGGAGACCATTGCTTCCTAGGGAGGGAGGATTGATCCAGATGGAGATCGGTGGCCACCCACCTATTCCATTGGCTCAAAACAATTATCCATTGTGGCAGTTTCCTAGTTATTTTTTGGCAGTTTTTCGAGTCCTAAACTTTCGGGGCCGTTTTGAGGCCTTAAAAGATGTTTTTTGGAGATTCAGGGCCAAATGGTTGCCATTGGCATGCATTTAACTAACCAAATGTTGTAAATCTTAGATATACCTTTCCAACGAGCTATCAAACGCCCAAATCGGAGATCGTATGCAAAAGTTATGACCCCGGGAAGTTGACTGTTCAACTTACCACCTTGGGGCTGCAAACTTTATGACGGTTCATCTTCTAAGGTTACGTTTTGGGATTTTTGGGTTCTCATCTCATTATTATTATTAGAAATAGGCCCCTTTGGCCTCATTTTGTATGAAGTTTGACATGAATGAGCGTAGTAGCCACATCTCTTCTCAGAGATAGCTACCACCATTCTAGCAACTGTATTACAGTCTGTTCTATTTCTGCCATTTAATAGAATATGTGTTTACTGTATCTCTGTTATCTTTGCAAAATGTCTGTTATTATGATTCTGTATATGTTCTTTCATTTTGTTCACGCATAAATCCGGATCATGTATGGTATTATTTGTGAAGTTTATCTAGAAAAGAGTATATATAGTTGAGTTATGGTAAATGAACCTCATATAGCTGCCATTTGAGAATTTTTGTAAGTTGCACTCAGGACCTTGTTGTCTGATTCATACTATACCTAGGATGTCACTATACTAGAAGTGGGACCCATAAGCCTAGGATCCTAATGAACTCAAATGCAGACTTTGTTTATATTACTTGAATAATAATAAGACTATGAGAAGTAGTAGAGATGGCTAGTTTCCTATAGGCTTTATAGACTATATATATCCTCATGTTTTCTATCTAAGGAGACATGGGGAAAATCCGGGCTACCATATTTTTTATGAGGTCTTCACAAGTATAAATTTGCATCTATTGAAGAATTTGAATTGTTACAACATTGTTTTGGTCATGAATATTTCTTTTTCCAAGACATTCTTTATAATAATGATGGATTCCTAATTGTTGTTGATTTGAAGTGTTGACATAAAATAATACAACCCGGTCTCAATTTATTGATGCCCCGAGGATGTGCCATATCTTCGGTCCCGGGGGGTGTTTGGCTCTGAAAATTGTCCATTTAAATGACTTAATTTTCACTACTTTCCTAGCTCATACACCCATAATTTAGTACATCTATGTTTGATGAAGCTACCATTTACTTTATTTTATCAATTTAAACTATCAAATATAAAAGAAGCATAATTGATTTTTTTTATGTATTAAATGCAATATTGTGCAAAGGATAAGCATTTCAGCACTTCATCCTACCCCAAGTTCTGCCAAGGGTTTGATAGCATGGTTTTCATTGGTTTATTGGGTTGGATTACTCTTTTGACGAACAGATTTATGCCTGTCTCTTACTGATCCTGTATATTTGCATGTGCAAATTAAAACGTTGGTCGAATGATGAAATTTAAACATTGTTTTAAATACAAGCAAACAAGCCAATAATATAT
>LPNX010954617.1:102881-117696 GCA_001517045.1 Pseudotsuga menziesii
GAGACATGCATAAATCTGTTCGTCAAAAGAGTAATCCAACCCAATAAACCAATGAAAACCATGCTATCAAACCCTTGGCGGAACTTGGGGTAGGATGAAGTTCTGAAATGCTTATATATGTGTGTGTGTGAATTAAAACGATTATTATTATTTTAATTAGGATTATACATATTAATTTGTTTAAATTTAAAAGTATCTGGTTATTATTATAATTGTTTAAAGTGAAAATACAACTAGCCACTTATGCATTTTAATTAATTATCATACTTAAATTAAAAGTCATAAAACAAATGGAATGTGACGTGGTTTTATAACCATGGTAAATTGATTAATTGTTTAAATACATAAACCACTTACAAATGTCATCTTGCAATGCATTACATGTTAGGATTTTTTTAATAATTTTTTGTTTTCTTGTGTAGGTACGAACATACAACATTAATCCAGAAAGGAAAAGTAAAAAAAATTGCAACAATGGTAGAGGACCCACGCGTCGTTAAATTCAAGATGAGATCATTACAACTTCGTTTCTAATTATATACAGATCATGCATAATTTAATATGTACCGGTTGTTGTTTTGAAACAGTTTACGAAAGATCGATTATGTGATTTTCATTATGCAAATGAGGGAAGGAATAAGTTCATGAACCTAGTCAATAATCAATCCAACAATTTTGTTACTAGATTTAAACTATTCTAGGAAATTAATTAACAACGAGATAAACAATTTCCAGAAATTTAGCCAAGGCGTTGGACTGTTTTTATTTTTAGGATATTGTATTAATTTTCTAGAAACTGAATCTTTCGATTCATTATCTATGTAAAAATTATTTAAAGGAAGCAACTGGTAATTGTAAAGAGATGATATTTTAGGAATAAATTGGATTCATATTGTAACTCAGTGTTCTCTTCATCAAATAATAGGTTTACAGAGATCTAATTTGTGTTCATGTGAAATTCCTGGGACTAGCCATCCTTTGGATTATATTTTTTTGTTTCTCTTCTGCAATTTTGTTCTCAGTTGTATACAGGTACACATTCCGCTGTATAAATTATAGAATTGATTTCTAAATGTGAGATTTGGTATAAGCAGAGAAACAAATTCATTTTTTTCCTCATGTATTTTTAGTCTAGTTTATTTGTCTTTCTATAATTATTGCTTCCTTTAGAAATTTTGATTATATGCTTATTATTCGGTAAAAACTAGATGTAATAGATTTTTCATTTGAAATTGTATAATTTTTTATGCTCTCCTCATTAGTTTGGGTGTTAGTAATATTATCAGTTCTATGTAAAATTTAATTCATTTATCTTTTGCTCATGTAATCACTTGAATATAGATTAGATGTGATGTTTCATTAGTTCCTATAGGATAGCATTGATTTCTTTATTTTGTGTAAAGCTTAGTATCAATGTTTTGCTTAATAGTTTTGATCACACGCTTTAGATTGATGTCAAAGTCACATGTAGAACTAGTTTTGGTATTTCACTCTAATAGTTTAAGAATTGATGAGTGTACTTGACATCCTGGGATATACTCTGTCGTTCAAACTTGCTTTTGGAGTTAAAATTGTTTTCACAGTTATACTATGAGAAGAGAAATACACAATGGCTGTGAATATAGTGTCCATTACATTAGAGGAAATTTCAACCCAAAATGGGCCTCCTAATGAAAAATAATAAAATAATATTTATTAATTTTGGTGGAAGAAACGAAAAAACCAATTTTTTGTTCATATTTTCAACATATCTCCTTGTGTTTTTACTCAAATTTCGATCGAAAGAACTTGTTGGATGCATAATTAAATTCCGCATCCAACGAGTACTGACTAGGCATACTTTTGAAAGGCCCTGCTACCCCAAACACAAGAAACAATTGAAAAAACGTGATGATGACATCATCATCACGTTTTTTATTTTTTTTTATTTTCAAGTTTTTCTTGTTTTTGGGGTAGAGGGTCCTATCAAAAGTATGCCGAGTGAGTACTCGTTTGATTCAGAATTTAATTTCGCATCCAACAAGCTCTCCAGGTCGAAATTTGAGTAAAAGCACAGGGAGATGTGTCAAAAATACAAACAAAAAAGTAGTTTTTTTTTTATGATACCTATCCCCAAATTTATATTAAAAAATTGTTTAAGAGGTGCTCCCTTTTTTAATTTTAAATCATTTTGATTGGCTAATACATGATGACGTGGAATTTGTATTATTTTTGGAATGCCCATTTTAAATTGAATATTCCTCTAATGAGTATATGCATCCAATGTCCTTATTGGTATTTTCAATTGCAATTTACGAAATGAAACTTCTATTTATGGAAGGCTTGTATTTGAATATTCTGGACATTTTCTTTTAAATACCAAGCTTTTAGATGTAAATGAAACTTACCATTTTCCTCTTTCTTAGAAAATTAATTCTCTTTTAATATTTATAAACCGTGAAATCCCTTAACTTGAGGTTGAGTTTCAAATGTTTATTGGTAATAAGCATTTACTGTAGAAATTCATAGATTAAACTTTAGTTTTGGTTAAATTTTAAATTTTGTAATAAGAGATCATTCATTCTTAAATTTTAATTTCAGATGGAATTTGTAATAATAATTCTTTAATAAAGATAGGAATTGTCAATTTTATAGGTTATCAAAAGTTTAGTTATTGTACCTTTAGTTTAATTTGTAATATGATTTGATTTGTTTACTTTATTTAGTTTGTAATTTGGAAATTTGTTTAGTTGATAAATTTTAATTGTTTAAGTGTTAGAATAATCAACCCATAGTTACTCATATTTGACATTAATTAAATCATTTTTGTCTTATTCCTAGAATCCTATATTCCCTCTCTATGCTAGTTGACTTCTACATGTTCCTAGAAGTCAATACTTGCTAAACTGGGTCATGAAGTGCTTTCGAATCATCATGGAAACATATTTAGCATGTCTTCTCTATTCTTGGTTCCTTAAAGCACATATTTTCTTTTTTTGAAAGCTGCCTTGTTTTACATATGTTTTAAGACATAAAGGAAAAGCTAGTCTAGGGGAACTTGTCTTGTTTTTTTACCACATCATCCTCCTTCCTTTTCTACATACAAAAGCATGAGTGATTTTTCTTTACACTACACATTATATTTCCAACTTGCTTTAGCTAATTCGTGAGGATCTTCATGGATTTGGAAAGTCCTTTTTGCACCTATGGGGGATTTGACTTGTTTTAGTAAGCCTGCTTTTGGCCAATTTGAATAGCAACCTAGTTCTTTTGAATATCTCATGTAATTATATATTTGAGCATACAATTTACACATGGTATTAGAGCCTTTGTGGATTGATTTCTCTCCTTCCAAATTTGTATTGCATGTTCGACATCACTGACTGGGAGCGCATTATGTTGACTGAAGGGTAGAGGAGCTCAAATATGGACCAATCTCAAAGTATTATCTTAAATCCATTCAATTTCTTCGAATGGAAAGCTGAGATGGAGATATTGTTGAGAGACCAAGGTATCTACAAGGTTACCATGGCTAGTGAAGTAGATCTCAATGCAGTTGTAGAGAAAATAAAATGGCACAACAGAAGGGATGAGGCCTATGGTCTTTTGTGTTTGATTATTTCAAGAGACCTCCTCTTCCATATTGATTCATTGACATATCCTAATGAGGCGTGGGATAATATTGAAGAGATTTTTTGAATGACAGATGAGATGATAGGACATCAAATCGAGAATGAATTGATCTCCTCGAATCCCAGTAGCTTCGAATCATTGCAACTCTATTTTACCAAGTTTAAGGCCCATGTATTGCATTTAAAACAATGTGGGATTGAAAAGAAGGAGGAGAGACTAGTTTTGACCATTCTCTCAAATATTGGTCCTGACTATTCGGTGTTTGTTTCAACCTTCTATTCCATTAAATTGACATCTCGAACCTGGAAGATGCCTAAGCTTGTTGAGTTCATGGAATCCCTCACTCAGGAGCAAGATAAATTGGTGATGATGGGAACCATAAAACCTTTCAAAGACCAAGCTTTGGTTACTGGATATTTGAAGGTGGATTCAAGAAGCAAGAAAAAAGATAAAAATACACCTGAGCAAAAGAGAGACAAGGCAAAGTCTCAAGAGGAGTCCTCAGGCTCCAAGAAGAACCCCCAAAAGAAGACTAACAAATGATAAATGAGTAAGTGCACATACTGCAGTAAGGGATATCATCCTGAGATCTCTTGTATGAAAAAGCAGATAGACATGTTGACCCAAATCCTGGAGAAGAACAACATATCCCTTCTTGATTGCTCAAAGAAGAGGGAAGGAGGATCAAATTTAGAAGACAAGGAGAGAGTACATGCCTTGGTTGATGTCACATCAAGCTCACCTAGTTTCATCATTGATTCTAGAGCTTCCAGACATGTGGTTTTGACAAAAGAGATCTTCTCTTATCTTGACATGTCGAAAGGTCCACCAATAGTTTTGGGAGATAACACTCTAAATGATAGTATGTGAAAGGGTAGGATTGATCTTGACCATGGTAATTTCAATAATGTGTTGTATGTTGCAGGTCTTGTCTCTAATCTCTTGTCAGTGTATCAAACGACTCACACTAGGTCTCAAAATAAAGTCACCTTCTCCCCCAATGAAGTTGAAATCACTAAGATTTCAAATGGTAAAGTCATAGAAAAAGGTGGTGTTGATCACACTTCAAAGGTATATAAGTTTTTCCATTTTCTACCCTACTCAAACCCCTCTACTCTTCTTACTCGTGCTAATGAATCAAGTAATATTTGGCATTAAATATTTGGCCATCTTAACTACAAGTATCTTTCTGATTTGACGGAAAAAGACATGGTCATAGGGTTACCAAAGATCAAGTATTATTAGGGAGTCTGTTAAGGTTGTATCCTAGGAAAACACCCAGATCACAAGTATAAGAGAGATAGTCATGAGAGAACCTCTGCACCTCTTGAGTAGATCCACAATGACATTTCTGGTCCATTCCCTCATATGTCCATGAGTCAAGCCAAATATGCACTCACCTTCATAGTTGACTTTTCCAGTTATTATTGCGTTCACTTCCTAAAGCATAAGTCTGAAATTTTTGACCTTTTCCAAATATTTAGAGCATTAGTTGAAAACCAGTCTAGGAGGAAACTCAAGATCATCAGATCTGAAAATGGTGGTGAGTATGTCAAGTCTGATTTCATCCACTATTGCAAAGATGCAGGTATCCAAATGCAACATTCTATCCCTTACACACCACAACAAAATAGTGTTGTTGAGAGAAAGAATAGATCATTGAAGGAGATGGCAACTTGTATTATGGAGGATAAAAATTTTCCACCAAATTTTTGGGTCAAAGCTATAAACTGTGTATCCTATATCCAGAATAGGGTTCCACATAAGTAGCTTGATGGTATGAATCCTTTCAGGTTTTTTGGCTCAAAGGCTTGGGCTAGAATTCCAACTAAGAAGAGGAAGATTTTGCAACCCCAAAGCCAAGAGTGCCTATTTGTTGGGTATTCTAAAGATTCAAAAGGGTACAAGCTGATCAAATTGAGCACAAACAAATATTTCATTGAAAGAAGTGTTCAGTTTGAAGAGGAGCCTTTAGCATCAGTTGCAGTTGGAGAGTCCTCTTCACCACCACAACCATTGATTGTAAGTGAAGAGACTAATGATTTTAATGATTTTGATATCTTTGATAGTGATGAATTAATTTCATATCCTAATATCCTTACAAGACCAAAGTGGGAAGCAAGGACCATTCATGCAGCTGGGGAACTAGTTGTAAATCCTAATGACACTAGAAGGACTAAATCTCTATTTGAGAGTTCCCTTTGTGCGAAATATCCTCTCTTTGATGAGAAGTGTTATTTGATGATAGATTGTGATACATATACGTATGAATATGTAGCAGATGATCCAATATTGAAAATAGCCATGAAAGAAGAATTTAGTTCACTCCAGAAGAACAACACATGGGAACTGGTTGATCTTACCCCGGGGAGAAAGATAGTGAAGTGTAAGTGGGTCTTAAAAACTAAGTTTTATGCTAATGGTTAACCTTCTAAATATAAGGACATATTGGTAGAAAAGGGCTACTCTCAGGTACATGGTATTGACTACAATGAAACCTTTGCACCAATGGAAAAAATGGACTCCATAAGGATTTCCCTAGCCACTGCAGCTTCGAAGCAGTGGGAGGTACACCACATGAATGTAAAGTGTGCCTTTATGAATGGAGATCTGACTGAATATATTTATATGCAGAAACCATAATTTTTTGTATATAATCAATCTTTAGTGTGTAGGTTGAAGAAATCATTATATGGGCTCAAGCAAGCCCCTAGGGCTTGGTATGCCAAGATTGATGGCTTTCTACTGTCACTGAATTTTGTTCAATGCAATTCTGATCCTAATGTATATTTGAAGCTGATTCATGGTTCTTTAATTATTATTTTTCTCTATGTAGATGCCTTCTGATTATAGGAAGTTCAAAGAAAGATATTGCCTCCTTGAAAGATGCAATGAACCATTCCTTTTCTATGACAAATTTGGGATTGTTGAGCCAATTCTTGGGTCTCAAAATTGCTCAATCCCAACATGGAATCAAGTTTCATTAGTCAAATTATGCTTCATATTTTCTCATCAAGTTCAGCATGAAATATTGCAAGTCAAGCAAGACTCCATTCCTTTCAGAAGTTAAGATTGAAAAAGCAGGTTCTTCTCCTATGGTAAATAATACACTGTATATGTAGTTGATTGGCTGTTTTCTTTATCTTACACATACTTTACATGAATTATATTATAAAGCTAGTGTGTATTCAATATACATGGATAAGAATCATGAGATCCATTGGAGAGCATCCAAGAGGATCCTAAACTTTGTTCAGGGAAGAAGGACTCATGGGATTTTCTACAAATCAAAATATGACTTAGAGTTAGTTGGATTTATTGACAGTGATTGGGCAGGTGACAACACAGATCAAAAGTCTACCTCAAGAAATGTGTTCATGCTTATAGAAGGACCAATTAGATGGTCAACTGAGAAGCATAGTGCCAGAGTGCCATAGCACTCTCATCTGCAGAGGTAGAGTATAGAGGAGTTGTAAAAGCAACTACTCAATGTTTATGGTTGCAGGGTATACTTGGAGAATGTGGTTTTGAATCATAGTTCTCAATAGTCATATATTTTGACAATAAAAGAACCATTCAAATCTCCACTGATCCAATTCAAATAAAAATAACAAAGCACATTGAGATCCATATGCACTATATCAGGGAGCTTGTGAATCATGGTACCATTGCTCTACTCTACTACGCATCTTTAGAAAAAGTAGCTGACATATTCACCAATGTATTATGTGAGAAGACCTTCAGTAATCTAAAATCACTACTGGGGATTGATAATCATGTGATGAAAAATGATTGATGATAAGGTTTTCGATTTTTTTTTTCCTATCCATGTTTAAGGGAGGATTTTCCCACTGGGGTTTTGCCTCTTTGCTTGGTTGTATGGACATGTAGTATGTAAAAGGGTGACTAAGCCTTGTTTCTAGGCCATATAATTTTATGATATTTACTCATAAATTCATACTTAAGGGGGGTTGTTAGAATAATCAACCCATAGTTACCCATATTTGACATTAATTAAATCATTTTTGTCTTATTTCTAGAATCCTTGATTCCCTCTCTATGCTAGTTGACTTCTACATGTTCCTAGAAGTCAATACTTGCTAAACTGGGTCATGGAGCACTTTAGAGTGATCCTAGAAACATATTTAGCATGTCTTCTTTATTCCTGGTTCCTTAAAGCACATATCTGGTTTTTTTGAAAGTTGCCTTGCTTTACATCTGTTTTAAGGCATAAAGGAAAAGCTAGTATAGGGGAACTTGCCTTGTTTTTTGACCACATCATTCTCCTTCATTTTCTCCATGAAAAAGCATGAATGAGTTGTCTTTCCACCAAACATTATATTTCCCACTTTCTTTAGCTAATTCATGAGGATCTTCATGGATTTGGAAAGTCCTTTTTGCACCTATGGGGGATTTGACTTGTTTTAGTAAGCCTGCTTTTTGGCTAATTCGAATAGCAACCTAGTGCTTTAGAATATATCATGTAATTATATATTTGAGCAGCCTATTACTTTATATGTTTGGCTAATGTAAGCTTTTTCAATACAAGATTAAGTTATGCTCCAATTCCAGTCTCCTTTTGTGTGAATTTTGCATGTTTGATTAGCAATTTTGTGAGTGTAATTGATCTATCTCTTTGGTTCAATTTCCACATAGAGTGTTTTTATTTAGTTGGAAATTGCAATTACATATGTAAAATTTAATTTTCAATATCTCTTTCAATTGGTAATTCAAATTGTAATTGAGTTTGTAATTTGTAATGTGGGATTTGTTTTAAAATGCCTTGTGAATGATAGTTTTTGAGTTTTCAAAGAAAGTAACAAATCTGGATTTTGTTGTAAATTTTATTTGATAGTTCATAGTTTTCTTTCCTGATTTCAAATAGTATAGGTACTTCATGTTTTGAATATTATGTTGATTAATGATAATTAGGTAGAAAATGAACTAGTGTTTTATGAGATAATTATGTAGGTGTTGTTAATAAATTTGAAACTGGATTTAAAAAATTAGTTTGTAATTACATTTAAATAGGATTTTCATTTATAAACTTTTAAAATTTATTATTTGATTTAGTTCATAATTTGAAATTAGATTATAATGTAGAGTTTATATTTGAAATCGGTGATTATGTTGGAGTTTAATATTAGTCTATATGTTAGTACACAATTTGAAATTTAACATAGGAATAAATAATTTATATTCATAGCTCATACTTTAGTTTTACAATTGAAGTGTGTTTATCAGCATTAGTTTAGGTTAGGCTAGATTAGGTTAACCATTGACCCTGCACATACAATGCTTGCATCTCACAAACTACCTCCCTGGGTTGACACTTTAAGTGGGAATTAATTAGCCTATATATTTTTACCAACTGTAGTGCAATAAACTAGGTTGCGACCCTTCGAAGTGATTGAATGATTCATCCACACTTCTAGATTGATACTTCATGCAGTCGATTCTACCAATTTTCCAGTGCATCATCAGAATCAGATGATGTGAAGCTAGAAATTCGCCAACCCATCTCTCCGTCTACAGTGAGATGGATAAATTCTTCGAAAATAATGTAAGCATGGTTCCATACTCCTACAAATTCCTCCTTCACTAGTTTGAAATATCTTCAACCTTCACTCGGATCCAATGGAGCAATGACCCGGATGTTGTGGTTCTCAAAATCCATTACTCTTTTCTTGAAGTTGACCACCTCCAAATTGTAGTTACCTCACCCAATCCCCAACACTGTGGGATATAAGCTACCTTCATTGACAATTTCAATAACATCAAAATATGCATAAGTCTTCACCCCTTCTACTTCCACAAGTAAACGTGACACTTGCCCAATTTGAGACACTCTAGTCTAATTTTCCAGGCACAGTTGTATAGGATACCAAACCAACTGTGGTTTCCACACATTCTCACATGTCTACTTTGTCAAAATGTTGACATCAGAGCCTAAGTATAAGATGACCGAGTCCACATCATAATCACCAATTTGGAAATTCATTCTCATGTCTCTTCCATTTTTCTTCTTGTCCAAGGATTTCACAACATAGTCTTGTTGGCATTTCTCTAGTTCATATAGTAGACTTGCGATATCAACTAGTGATAAAGAAATTTCGAAGAAAATATGAAACATTCCACCCTTCCATGATGATCCTGATACAAGTGTCAAATAGAAAGCAGATGGTATTTCATAGATAGGAAACTTACTGTATCTCTTGTATCAAATAATGTTTCCTTCTTAACATCGACATCAAACTGTACCTTCATTCGATCTGCCAATCAAATCTTCGATATTGTACCAGCATCTCCTGTGGTCACGCTTCCCTGAGTTATGAACAAAACATTTGCGAGTTGCATCCTAGGTTCCACTGAAATGTTCCCTATAGTTGGCCCTTGATTATGATTCTGACGTTGGTTTACATCTTGGTTTGTGTTCTGGTTCACATTCTAATTCTGGTTCTATGGTGGCAGAACGTTCTTTTCTTTCCATGTCGTGGTCAACTATGGACAATATTTGACAATTTGATCTACAATGGTACAGTAGGTACATTGTGACTAAAGGTTTGGGAATCTCATTTATAATACCCCACAATTCTGCAATTATAGCATTGCACAGGTCCATGACTACATCCTCCTCTTTGACTAAAACCTCCATTCTTTCCTCCTAGGAATCCTCCACAGAATCCTCCTTATGGCTGGTAGTGCCATTGATTAAACTATTGTTGTTATGGGAGATTTGACTGTGATTGGATACACTGCAGTTGAGTATACTGCGAGTGAGTATACTACAGATGCTGCAGAGTGTAGTGCATCTGATGATACTATAGCTGTGGTGGAGGAAAATGTGGCTGATGTTGTGGAAAATGTGGTGGATGCTATGGTGGAGGATTATCTAATTATCGATACTCTTCTCCCTTCATGTAATACATATCCATTGTCCTTTATTAGAGCATGTCATATTCTCTACAATCCTTCCCTTCATGACCAACAGAGCAAAAAAAATTAGAGAAAAAATTTGCAGTTTTTGATACTAACTTTTGAAGATATATACATTCCTCGTGTTGATGTACTCAAGTTTAATAGATTCAACACCATGGAAAACTACCTTGATTCAATGGATTGGGAGCACCAGACTTCAAGTAATCACGGATGTTTGGGAATTAATATTGATGGTGTCCTTCTGTGTGACATCGAGTACACCATACTTCTTCATGGATGTATTTTTCCTTCTTGATATCTTGCATTTGAATTATCAGATTCCCCAATTGTGATTGGATATGATTCATTCTAACTCCAGTTTCACCCAATAGTGAAGCCTCCAACTTCATCGTAGTTTCTAGAGAGTCAGTTTGTGTCACAATATTCTATTGAATTAGTGGCATTCAGATATGTAGCACCAATTCTACAATGAACCATTCTTTGTGTTGTACATCACTCATTCTGAAAATGAATTTCTCCATCATTGTTTTGAATCATTGATCAAAGTTAAATACCAATTTGTTCGGATATTGCTTGATTTTATTCAATTCAGTAATCTACCATGCCTCATATTTAGGCTTCCAAAATTCCTCAGTAAATCCGGTCCTGATCAGAGCTATAGTATTTTGTTGATTCCATGTCAGTACTTATACGAACTTCATATACCAATATAATGTGATACCTCGAAAAGTTGTCATAAGTTGTCCCTTCTTAATGTCTTCATGTTGGGATTTCTTCATAGTCCATACCACTTCGTAGAGAAACCAATATTGCTTGGGATATCAAGTCTTGTTCCCATCAAACATAGGTAATATTAAGTCATCTCCCACCATTATGGGCCTTCTTCTAGTATTTGTTGATCCGCTACTATTTCTTTGGTGATGACACACCGAAAAGTCTTGTGATGATCTGGTGTTTCTTCCTAAATGCTGTGTAGTGAACAAAGGTATAGGTACATTGTTGCTTTGGGTTGGTATTTTCTTGGGCTCGAGTGTAGCTTGGTCATCTCATTCATCGCTATAGGGTCTCTTATTCCCTTGTGGTCTTGTCTTGTAGTTTCCTTTTCTGGTCACACAAGGAATCTCCTTAGTTCTTTGCCTCTTCTCTTATTGGAACCTCACCCAACATCATAGAATACCACACTCTTCCTCAAATTCCCTCACAGATTCATTGTAACTCCCATCCATATACGTTATATCATTCCATCCAACTTCCATCTCCATAGTACCCGTAACCTCCACAGACCAGATCTTTACTCGTCGGAGTTCATCTTCAATATACCCTTTTCGCAGATAAGCATTTTAATACACAACTATAAAGACAATAGAAACCTACCTCTTGGTCCTTGGAGGAATTCCCTTTTCACATTGCTATAGGATTTGACTCTGTCAACCATGAATTTAGTGATATATCCTTCCAAAATGTTGTTGAGGGACACCTTGACTACCCTCAAGGCCCTGTTGTCCACCTCTTTCTATTGTTGGATTAGTTCAGCGATACAACAAGTAGGTCCTGATTCTGGTTTGATCCTAACCGCTTTATTTAAGGGCCATATTTATTAATTGTGCCTTCCTATAGATTCTATCTTTATCCTGCTTTATTCCATCTTTTTAGTGTATAAGGTAAAGACAGTCAACTAGGAAAATGCTATCTTTTGTTTCCAACCCATCCTCCATGATTTTCTCTCTAGGTTCGAGGATTAGCAAGTTTTTTGCATCACTTATGACAAGTCACTCATGATTTATCTAATTCATAAGGTCCTTAATAGAGTTGGAAAATTATTTAGAAAACTATGGGGGTTTATCATATTTAGTAGGCCTGATTTATGATCTATCATGAGTTTCTTTCTAGCAGCTGAATTTTACTTTGTAGGGATGTATTACTATAATAATAGTCATCCATTCATTTTATTAATAATACTTGGAATGATATTGGATCACTTCACTTGTATTCAGTTTCTTTATTCTTCTATCTATTTTCCTTGTCCATGCTTGTGAGTATTATCTTGTAGCTAGATCTACATCATGTGCTTCTTCTAAGCATAAAGGCTCTATTTCTTTATAGCATTAGAGCTTCTATTTCTACAACCTGTTATGTATTTCAAGAGCTAAACATCATGATACGGACCGCATGTTTGGAATATCTAGTTTATGTATGCAACAGATTTGAGAATTTCTAAATGAAATTATTATGATGACATCTCATGGTAGCTATATGTGTGAAATAGAAGTGAGATGATGGATTAGTCTAGTGAGGATAGATTGTCAATGTTACAATATTGCATGAAAAGGGGAGAATATATTATAATGACATTGAAACCCTATGATATGATTTTACCACCATGATCTATGTTATGTTAAAGGTTGATATTTGGATGCCACAACAGTAAAACTATGAGTTGGAACTCTTCTTCTGGAAGAAAGTCTTGATGAATAATGGATTTACCGAGGGACTATTAACTTTGAGAAGGGGATTCTTGAGCCTTAATGATGAGTGATTGCAAGGAAGAGTAAAATTGAATGAATTAAAGTGAGATATTCATCTTATGTGCTATTTGGGATCAAGAAGTCATTAGAGGTATATGTAGATAACTTGGGTGTGTCAAAGATTGTAGTAAGATAAATCTCACCAATGGAATCCATTTCATTTTAATATATGTTCATTTAGATAAGTATTGGGAATATTGCATACTTTATCTTATGTTATGAATATGTATATGTTGTACCTATGAAACTTGAATCTTGTTACTAGATCAAGTGTTTCTTAAAATGGCTACGACAATCTTGTAGTTCCTTTGATGACTATAATATATATTTTAATAAATGAAAAATACCTATGAGGTGTTCCAAGGTAACACAAAGGAATGACTGAGCATTGATATCCAAGATAGCTATCAAAAAGACAAAGTGGCCTTGAATAGAAAGGAATTACAAATGCAACTAAACAAAAAATAAAGGACACAAAGCCTTGTTGAAAATAAAGAGAATACCAAGTACAATGTTGTTATAAGGGGGAGCGGAATGTAATACCCCCATTTTGATCCTTGGAATGTATTGGATTGATAATGTAAAAGTTGTAAAAATGCAATGTTTGATTCCTAGTGTGAAGATCAAGGATAAGGGTGCACTATTGAATACCTAGAATTATTAAGGCAAATATTTTATATTTTATGAGCCATGTTCTATCAATCAATGGGAAAATGTAACAATAATGCAAATATTTATGATGAAAATAGAAGTCTAAGAGTTGGCTATTGAAGGTTTAGAGTTCTTGATAAACCTAGTGAAGGAAAGAAATATTTAAAGGTTTAGCAAGTTGGACCTTTCTATTCCCACCCTAAATACCATTGGAGGGAAGGGGGCACCTGAGGGGCCATGTAGTAAAGAAGGGAACATTCCTTATGTTGGGTGTGGTAGGTAATGTGGGTTTGAAGGCCGATTGAATATAATTGAGATTCATGTAGCTTTATGGATGAGATATTTGGGTTAGGATTATCCTTGTTTGTTTCTCTACATGCTTCACAAACAAACTATTATGTTGAATTGACCTGAGAACTAACTATGTCTATGGCTGTGAGTGAGCTTGTGTAGTTCCTTCTTAATAGATACATAGCCTAGATAAGGGGTAACCTTTCAATAGAGAGATAAATTTATGGACATAGTGCCTATGATTGGGTGGAGCACTTCTCTTCTATAGCCAGTTCCTTGGGAAGATTTAATGAAAATATACGTGTTTACTTATTAATTTATTATTTTATCTGAATATGCAATGTTTTTATTATTATGCCTCTATATTTATGTTAGTATATGGATGTTGTGTGTGGATAAATTTAATTCCACTCTCTTTATATTTATGCATATGCACAAACATTTGAATGTTTATGGATTGTTTATTATGCTTCTAGTTCTAGGGAGAAATTTAGAAGCTCGTAAAGTGTTCAGGTCCCCATCCATATTTTGTATTGATTGGTGAAGACATGATAGAGGATGGAAGAGGGAGAGACCAAAGGTTATAATTTCTTGGTAAACCTAGTGAATGTAAGAAATATGTGAAGGTTTATTAGGTTGTGCCTTTCTATGCCCAACCTTAATAACACTTGTGGGAAGTGGACCCCTGAGGGATTGTGTAGCAAAGAATGGGACCTTCCTTGTGTTGGGTGTGGTAGGTGATGTGTGTTCCAAATATGGCCAAATCCAATTGATATATATATATATATATATATATA
>LPNX010954617.1:118471-287528 GCA_001517045.1 Pseudotsuga menziesii
ACTTGTTAATTTAATTTTGAAATTGAATATGAAATGTTTTTATTATTTTCCCTATGATAAGTATGCTTGTATATGCATTCTATGTGCAGATAGATTTATTTTTACTTTATTTATACTTGTGCATTTATGTAAGCATTTGAATATTTGTGAACTTCCTATTATGCCCCTAGGGTTAAAATTAGAACCCCATAACTCATTCATGTCACCATCAATTGGTTGGATTGATGGGTGGGGAAGTGACACAACTCCTCCCTGCTCGACAAGAAAAAATCCCAAAAGAATAGTGTTGTAGTTACTTGACTAGATAAAAAGTGGAGGCTACTAGAAATGCATATTTCCATATATGGGGGAATGATTTGTAGATTTTGGACTAGGGTAGTGGATTCAATAATAAATATTTCAACATAAGGATGCTAAAATCCTCTCTCTTCCCTATCATCTTTTAATTAGCCCCATTTATACTTTTGGGGAGGTAGATAGGGAAGTTATAGTAGTTATCTATGGAAAAACAAATGCTAGAACCCTTGAAACTGATTTAACTTTTCCTAAGATTTATTATTTTTTTAACCTCAAAACATGTCATAGATTAGATGGACACTAGCAAGGTGCATATATGTTGTATTCAAGATGATTGCATGATTATCAGTGATACATATTATGTATTACATAAGAAATTATATAAACAATAGACAAGTAATGGATGAGGGAGCAACAATCCTTTCTATTGCTTGACAAGAATACATATAGAGGTGATTACACAAGATACAAACCATTCTATATCCAACTCTCTAGCCTATTTGTATGATTTACAAGTGGTTACATAACTGCCTATTAGTTCAACTAACTGACACGACTTGTGGAGGTCAACATACTATTGATATGTTTTACAAGTAGTCGGTCAGATGACCTAGTCAGCTAGCCGACTTAGTCTCCTCCAACATCTCCCCCACATCAAAATATTTCTTTATCTCGAAGAAATGAGGAGATAAAAAAGTTCGCTATCTGAGTAATCAGAAAACATGTTTCTACCACTATGGAAGCTTGATATTGGTATATTGATGTTTTTGGACACATACTTCGACAATGACTTCTATGGCGAATGATAAGTGGTGCTGAAATTCTTACCATGCATGTAGTGCATTTTAGATGTCAATGGTGAGAGTGCTGAGGCTAAACAAGTTCTCTATCTTTTTGTGCATATTTAGGTCCATAATGTTGATCATGTCTATCCCTAGCAACCTTGTTTTTTCACCTATAGTAGAGAGAATTCACTGGAGTCGTGGCATGATCTTGTCAACCTTGGACAAACTTAGTTGAGCTTCATTGATCAACGAGTCTTCTTGTTTTTCCAATTTTGATAACTTGTTGTTTTCTAGGATGAGTTGTTCATCAATGGTTTGAGCAAGCGCATCATCAATAGTCTGTCACCATTGTTATAGTTAATTACAAATTCCATGATGTTTACTATAACAAAATAAACTACTTCCCTTTCCCTTAACGTCTTAACCAATAAATACAAATTAAATTTATATCTATAAACCTGCATTAAATTTTTATTTTTTTCATTTTCTGTTATAAAACCATTGCCCATATTCATATAACATATCTTCAAATCTATATTCTTGTTCTCTGTGTATATCCATTAACAAATCCATTACACTCAATACTCGACACTTTCAATGACAAAATACATATTTTATCATAATTGGTCTTGTACATGTTCGACTTCTAAAATTTTAAAAGATATCACAGGTTATGTCATACACAAGCTTTATATCTTCCACGAAACATGTATGGAGCTGTGACAAAAAAAGGCTATCGAGGAGTTGAAGAGTTCCAAACAAGGATAATTTTAGGGGTGAAATTTA
Source organism: Pseudotsuga menziesii (assembly GCA_001517045.1). NCBI lineage: Eukaryota > Viridiplantae > Streptophyta > Pinopsida > Pinales > Pinaceae > Pseudotsuga > Pseudotsuga menziesii. The sequence continues at coordinate 120,340 of LPNX010954617.1, forward strand.
GCATATGGGCTATTTTTCCATGGCTTTTTCCAAAAAAAGATTCGCCAATTTGCATTTTTTGAAGCCCTCTTTAGCCCAATTTTGATGGGGTACAATTTTTTTACTCTGAAAATAGCCAAATTATTATATAAACTATATAAAATCCTTATAAATTGAAATATTTCTAGAAAAATATTGTCAAAGATTTTATATTTGACGTTTTAAGAATTGATAAGATTCGCCAACATTTATACACTTCCTTAAAAGTATGCTTCCTTAAAATTATCCCTGGTTCCAAAGATGCAGTAAATGGCACCGTCAAAAATAAAAAATAAATATTAAAAAAATATTATTTATTTTCATTTTTTAATAATGTGAGACCTCGGTGATTGCATGAAGGCGGGTAAGATTTTTTTCGCCAAATTTAGCGATGAAAACCTGATTGTTTTACTCATGTTCTAGATAGAATCCCTTGAACCGCATATATGCCATGTGAATTTCAACTTGTAGGTAAGAACAAATTGTAGAATATTATGTTGGCTTCCCATTGATATCTTTTTAAAATATTCTGATGTCATTTAATGTGTGAAAGTTTGCATTTAATGAACTCCGTGACTTTAAAAATTTGAAGAAGTTAATAAGTGGCTGTTGTTCCACCCCAATAATTCAATCTTATATTAATAATTAAAAAACAAATTTATATGAGCATGATCTACAAAAAATGAACTGTGGTCTGCATATATTTTTTTAATTTATGTCGCAATATACAATTATTTATTATTTTTTGAAAGGGACCACATCTGATTTCAACATCATTTTATACACATGTGTGTCCATCCCATCGTTTTTTTCACTATTTTCAAAAATTGAAAAAACAAAGATACCCTTTTGAAGAGGACACGTGGATGTGTGGGATTTGCATTTTTAAGAAATTTTTGGATGTGTATTTCTTACCTTGCATATTTTTCTTTGAGCTGCTTCGAAATTGTTGTCAGGTTTTCTAAGTGTAAGTTTTAGAACTAATTAAAAAAACCATATGAATGCCAAAACACGTGCATGATACCTCAATGGATAGAGGATTGGGTGATGAATCTATCAGTATGAACTCCATTCAGTTGTGTTCCATGAGTGGAAGGTTTTACACCCTTATAAGACATAGAGAAACATTGATTTTCCTATAAGAGGGAAAATTCTTTGGTTTTCAAGCCCTCTATTGAGGTATGGTGCTTGATCAATGTATTCAAATACCTCAATGAGGATTCAACATAAGCTCGATCGAGGGTTTATTAAACCCTTGATTGAGGGTCTAATAAACCTTCGATTGAGGTAATTCTGAAAACCTCGATTAAGCTCCTGTTTTTGTTAAAAATCATACAAAAATGCCCAGGAATGAACTTAGGCATTGAAGGAATTAATGTCATTCCAAATACCTTCCTAACGTCATTTCCCTCCCAAATTCCTAAATAAATTCTATATAAACATAAAACATAAAACATTAACATGTTACTAATTTTATCGTCCATAATTGACTAACCTATTTGAAACAATGCTTGTGTTCTAATGAAAATTTAGCATTGTGTATTGTGTTTAAATATTGTTGTAGCCATGATTTGGATTGTTGATCTTGATCACAATGGGAATCAAGAAGCATCGAAGTAAAATATCTACTAGGAATGAAAATAACACTGAAGAAATAAGAGAGAAAGATAGAGAACAAAAGAGGGAAAAAAGAGCAATATTGAGAGGAGAAGAAGTTGCAAATCAACCTATGATGGGAGAATCAAATGCCATTGCTAAGAATATTGGTATCATGTAAAAGTTATGCAATTTCATATTCATATATTTAATTTCATTTTCCTAAGGATCTAGTTGATATAATTTCATATTCATATATTCATACAATTTCATATTGCATAATATATTCAATTTCTTAGTGTTCTAGTTCACACATACACACACACACACACACACACACACACACACATTAAATTGTTTAGAATGTAAATATAGTTTTGTAATTAATTCATAAACTTATATACAATGTATGCGCATGTATAAATTCATATATATGTATTCATAATTGTATGTAAATTGTATAATTTCGTATTTGCATATTCATATAATTGCATATTGCATATTCATATATTCAATTTCATAGTGTTCTAGTGCATATATTAAATTGTTTAGAATTTAATTATAATTTTGTAATTTTAAATAATTCATAAACAATGTATGTGCATGTATAAATACAACCTTATAAAACCACTTATGTACATGTGAAATAATGGTATGTGTCGTGAAAGAATTGAAAATAATGTTTAACCAGTGCACTACATTACATATATACAAAGTAAGTGTATTATAGTATGCGTAGTTCTACTTGTCAAATGAAATTAGATAATGGTTGATGAATATATATAATTATATAGTACATAATATTCTAGCATAATAACTAGTTCTAAATGAATATGCATATATCCATTAGCCTCATGTACAAATGAATTTTATAATTTGATGATATAGCCTCACATGTAAATGAATTATAATTTGATAATATATCCTCACATATATATAATTTTTATCTTAAAAATTACAAATATTGTTCTCAATGGGAGTTGATTGCACCATCATAGGTTGAATTACATCTTCTCTTCTTAACATTACAATTATTTTCTTCAACTTTTCTATAGCCTCATCTCTCCTTTCATTTATTTTAATATGATTTTAATTTCATATTCATATATGGACATTTTCATAGTGTTCAAATTACAATTTTACATTACATTATGATAATGATGGTAATTACATTACAATTACAATTACAATCACATTACAATTAAAATTACAATGACATTACAATCATGTACAAATGACTAGGAATCATATGGCTTTAAGCATTGATGAAAATGATGATTTCAAAGAAAATCAACAATTACAATTGCACTCACATTACAATCACATTAACATGTAGAAGAACCAACCTTATGTCAATGGGACAGTAAGGTAGAGTAACCTAATTTACTTAATAAAATCCGGTTTGTGACATAAGTCTCATCCGCAACAAATGTAGGATGTACTTGGGGATTTCTCCTAAAACTCATTACACGAGGAGAACCACATTAACCCTCAAATAGCTGGCCATTGGGAGGACCTGGCAAGCGAAAAGAGAAAGGACCCCTACTCGATTGACTAGATTCCCACATGTGAGGAAAACCAAAGAGCTATCATTTGTGTCTAAGCGGTTAGCAATTTTACCTGCGCCATGAAGTGAGGGGTACTACCCCAATAATCAAGCCTGAGACAACCTTGGTGCCCAAGTGACTACCTTTGAACCATTATGAAGCTGATTTAAACCTAGGTCTATATTCATCTCCAGTTACTACTAAAGCCATCATTGCTCCACCATGTTCTTCCTCCCACCTTAGGGGGCGATCCCCTCAGTTTGGTTCTTTAGACTGTCACCGTCGAATCCCTCATTGACAACACTCCTCACCTTCATAGGGAAGTAAAATAAAATGTTATTCGTGAGATTGCATTTATTTGTATTTATTCTTGACCTTGTATTTGTTTTTGAGTTTGTGTTTATTTATTGCTAGATCCTGGCCAACCATCACAGGATCGTGCACCCTCATATTTCTCAAGAGTAATTGGGAGCTTCAGTGACATTGGAATGGCTCCTAATTGTTTAATAGGGTTGCATGATGCCACTCAAGAAGAGTTCGGAAACCCAACCCCTGATCAGACAATCAAAGAGCATGTTAGTAACATAATCAAGTTGTACTTTGAACAATAATCAGTGATTACACAAGCTCAAATCCTACATCGATTGATAAAACAAAAAAATAAAAACATGCCACAAAGTTGTTTGGTTTTAAGGATGTTAAGAATAAAAATTTATATGAGAATGTAATAGAAAATGTAACAACCGCACTATCTACATTTGGAGAGTCAATAAAAAATTATATCAGTGCTGCTCATAGAGAAATTACAAGTGCTATTGTGGCACAAAGCACCTCAATAAATCGAATGGTTGCAACAATGTCAAATATGCTCCACATTTCAATAAAAACATTGCACAAATACACTAAATTTAGGGTAAGATAGATGAAAACGATGAAGCTTCTTGTTGGGCTCTTATATGCAAAGAATCATATAAAAACAGGATGGACTAAGGGCATCAGAGAGAAGGTGATAGAGTATTGGGACAACCATTCTTGTGCTATACCATATCAAAAACATGTTCTGTGACAACGTTCTGGTAGATGAATTTATAAGGAGCATTGCAAGAATGTTATGGAGATGACAAGAGTTTCTTTGTTCGAGGAATTCAAGGAATCAATTCTCAGTGTCCATATCTCATTTACCATGTTCAGTAAGTTGAAACCATAATATAGTAGGATGAATATGATTCGGGACACTTATTTTTGTTGATACCACATTGAATTCCAGTTATGCTATGACACATTTGTGGATTTTTGAAAAAAACATTGGGATGGTGAACTAGCTCCTTACACAGTGTGGGATTTTATATCTATGATACTATGTAATAAGAATCTTGAAAATGTGTTTTTCATTAAAAGGTGTGTAGGTGGGAGAAGATTCCATGAATGTGGTGATTTGGCATTGTTCCATGGGAAGTTTCCTATCGATCCAATGCACCCTGGATTGCCAAATATCATAGTTAAGTGGAATAGATATGAGTATGTCTCCATGAATCCATCATGTTCTTCACATGTTCCATATAAGAGGACCGACTTGTTGGAGGATGATATTCCTATTTCAGACTTCATGGACAAGTTTTAAAGTCATATTTACAAATACATTAAACACTCCCACAAGTCTAGGTGGAAATCTTTAGAATTTAAGCATTCTTGTGAGGTTTTTGAGCCAAGCACAATCCTATCAGTGGTAGAATTTGCTAAGAATTACACATTTGCTCCTCAGAGAGAGATACAAAACGAGTATTATTACTTCGACCAGGTGTCCATCTCCGTACATGTATTGTATAGACATGATTAGGAGAGCATTGATGGTGGGGATAACATTCCTCAGTCACGTGATGTGATCAAGGAATACCAATTTTATGTCAGTGATGATCATGAGCATGACACATTGTTTGTTGAACAATTCTTTCATTTGATTTAGGATTCGTTCAAAAGGAATGGTTTGTCATTTACAGAACACTGGATTTTGTAAGATGGGTGTGCGGGGTAGTTCAAATTGGCATGCTCATTTTATTGGTTGAGTTGCCTTCACAAAGAGTCAGGAATTCATCACACCTAGAGATGTTTTGAAATAGGGAACGAAAAGGGTGAACATGATGGCGCAGGTGCATGCGTGAAATGAGCACTTTGGAGGTACCAAATGCATCATAGGACATCTTGACTCAAGTGCTAAGTAGAAGTAGTTGATTGGTGCATACAAAATTTGGGTCACCAAGATCATGAACAAGAAAGGCCGGTGTGCAAGTAGGAACAATATATATATATACATATTTTCCTTTGAAACGAGGAAGTATGTGTGTTTCTGTGAGTTTTGCATTGACGCCATTAGACTAGGGGTTGATCATTGCATGAACGATGCATATGTAAAACAATGGAAATATGTCCCTCTTAATCCAAAGGGGCCACATTGGATTTCAATGTGGAAAGAGATGCACATCGAGGAGGCAGTGGTTTCACTAGATCATGATTAGGTTTCTGATTTGGTTAAGAAAGGTACACGATAGTTGATTGAATGTTTAAACCTCTTGTTTTGTACACATGCACACACACACACACACACACACACACACACACACACACACACATATATTTGTTTAATATTTGAAAATCTTGATGTCGTTGATGTATTTGTTGTAATTGCACCATCGAGAAATAACAAGCATTTGGCATACTTTTTTATGCGGTGCACACAAATAAAAAACACGTTGGTGCAATCCTATGTCAATGGACAATTCATGTACCAATTTGGTGAACTAGTTAGGAAGGGTCACTTTTATGAAAAAGTGAGAAGAAAAGGTGACTATATTATTTACAGAGATTTGATGTCCGAATATAGATCTTGTTCGTACAGTCATTTGGTGGTGGAAGTTTGAATACATCTCATTGAAATCAAGGTGAAGAGGGTTGAACCAAAGAGATGGAAGATGTTAGTAGGTGACCATGATTGTATTATGGAGATGTGCATTCCTATAACCCATTGGCCGGATGAGTGAATTTTATATGCCACTTTTGATGTTGACATAGTTTACATGCTTTTGAAAAGTACCAAATCAAAATTTCTTCTGAAATATATCATTTATATTTAAATGTAATTTTTTTAAACTTATATATGAGAGTATGTCCATTCACATATACTCTATGTGCATGAAAAACTATACCTAGGAATACCAACAATGTCCTCAGACCATGTTATGGAAGCTCATTTTTTTCTATGTAATGTTTTTAGGTGTATTTGTGCAAATACATGTATATCACACTCTATTTGTGCAAAGTCCTAAAGTACATGTTATATTGTAGACAAGTTGTAAATTGTAAACTTGTAAATTGTTAGATATGAAATCCAAAGAACAACACATACATTTATTGCGTCCTCATTAAATCTACCAGTTGTAATTGAAATTAATTGTAAGTTTCATTTGATTGACAATTTTGCAAACTTGTAATTTTTTTTACAAATGAAACCAAAATTAAAATTGTAGTTGTAATTTTTTTTGTAAATGAAATCGAATTTTACATTGTAGTTGTAATTGCACCTAATAGATATTACATTGTAAAGTTGTAAATTTTGTAACATTTTAATTGTAAGTTATGTTAAAAATCATAAGTTACATTTGATTGACAATTTTGCAAACATATAAACTTGTAAACTTTGTAAACATTGTAAATTTTGTAAACTTGTAATTTATTAAAGTGCAAAATTGTATAATTTCACAATATTGTAAAACACTAATGATTATTAAAGAACATTAATATTGTAAAACATAAATAAGTTTAAACTATAATTGCAAATAATTAAAACATTTAACAGATCATCATGTTAAAAAAAATTCCATATATATATATATATATATATATATATATATATATATATATATATCGATAATCATAAAGTAGAAAATAATAAATTCCAAAATAATAACGTCCACAAATAATAGTCTACAAATCACTCTTATGCTATTGACCAAGAGATTAACCATTGTGGCCACTACCACTAGCTGCACTATGCCCCTGGCCTTCCTCATGCACATCACAAAGAAAATTGCCCAGGTTTGAGAAATGCAAAAGTTAAAACTATGAACTTTGCAATTCAGTTACATACCACATATTTAAATTGCATGTAGAACATGGCAAAAAATTAATATATATACGAAACATAGATATATGAACTCACCATGCTTGAATTGAGTGTCAGGTTTGGTAGGATGGGTATCTTCCAAGACGAGCCTTCATCAAGACCTGGCTGATGAGCGACAATCCACTCATCCGTAAACATCATGGCGACTTCAACACCCTCATATGTACCTACCTGTGTCTGCATCTGTTTCCATGACATGAAATTAGTTATATTAATGAAATACAATTTGAACTTGAGAATTACAATTTTGAACATGTAAATTATAATATGAACATAAATATGCAAATAATTTGAACATAAATAACTAGTACCTCATCGACTGGCGTGTCATGGGTAGGACTCAAGCGGGGCTCTGTAGAATCCTGTGCAATGCCCGTGCCTTTATCTTGTACAATATGAAAAATATAAATGATGAAAGTTAGAGCAAACCAAAATAGTACGTGTTCAACACTTAACTCATTTAGAAATTCAAATTTAGGATGACAGTTAACACATACCTCATCGAAATGGGTGGAAAAAATTTCCACGGGACCTCGAACATATGCATCACTGCCAAAAAGAACCTCCATGAAATTGGGCTCCTGCATGGAGGTCTAATACAAAGAAAAGTATTAGTTAAAAAAATGATTCATTTGAGGATCCATTACAATCATGAAAATCAAATGATGATAATAAAGATATACCCATCCCATCGGTCGATGCCTACATCTATAATGCAATCCAAAATATGCATCATAGGCCATGATAGCATACTGCAACACTATGTCATGATCAATAATGTTGAGAATATCATCGGCCACCCACTGTAACTTAGGCCTTGTAGGTGCAGTGGATGCTATGCATCTCTCTTCCTGCATAGCCATCATGGTACCATGCTTTTTCATGTGTGTCACCTCTACTAATGCACTCCGCTCCTCAATCACTAGCTAAGATGACTCATCTACATCATATGTCCTAAGCACGGTCCTACTAGGGTGACCTACTAAAGGATCCATCTCTAGTTGAGCTCCAGGGTCTCTCCTAGCCCCAAGACGCGCATGACTGCATCCCCCACTAGCACCATAGAAGCTCAAGGGTGTGCTGGTGTAATATCGATGCATCTCCAGGACAAAATCTGCATATATATGTTTTGGAAAGTATAGTGGGACTTATTCATGGTGGGGAAGCATGCCACACGCTCAAATAAACCTATCATATACATAAGGATTTATAGCCTCTAGCTTAAACTCCGTGAGTCTAAGTGGTTGACCAGTGGCATGGTTAGGAGGGATATCAAATAATGTTCCCTTCACATCATGCCTAGTTGTTGCATCTCTTACTATGGCCCAGTTATCAGGAGCCATCACTGCGGCCCTTATTCTTTGACATGCAGTGAGTGAAATATAGCCCAATTGTCTGATGGACCTATAGACCTTCAATAGATTGTCTACTACCTATAACATCATCCACATTGAACATGATGTGGGAGAGTGGTATGAAATGGAGCGACCATTAATCCGTAAGCAATCACAATGACTGGTAATGTCTTGCAGCGTGATACGTGTGATATCATCCTCCCATGGTGATTTCTCAGGAGGTTTGGGGCCCTGTTGTGCAACACTTGGAAATTATATGATAGCATAAATGTCAGTGAAAATACATACATCAACTATAGGTGAATTTGAAATCAATATAAAATAAAGGTACTGATAACTGAAAGAAAAATATATGTATGCATTTAATCTACCTGTCTCATGGGGAACCTCCCCACCGACACTAGTAGTATCCTCCTCACCGCTTACATGCATAGAGAGACTACCAGAGTGGTTGTCACTCGTCTCCCTAGGAGGAGCGTGTGTCCGTGTAGGACGCCTAGGCGAACTTGTGAAAATAAAGACGTACAAGTTGATGATTAAATATACTCATGTGAAATAAATTGATTTTATGTAACTAACAACAAATAGTACATCATGTGCAATTGTATACTTATGAGTCCTCTGCCAACATCTGGGGCGAGGAATGGTCACAGATCTGCCAGTGCTCTTCCTTCGGTGAATCGAAGAACCTCGTTGTAGAGATGCAGCTGCATGAAATGAGGGATAATAAATGCACTCAGCATACAATATAAGATAAATGATAAATATGTCAATAGTAAATATGTAGATTTGAGATGATTAATTTATCATCACATGGTGCACATTAATAATGGGAGACGGATCATGAGTGTGAGCACAACCAATAAGGAAATCACACATGCAAAGGTTTTTTTCATAGATAGTTGAGCTTTATCATTCATGTCATGTGTGTGAATGCAAAAGTGTTCTTGGGACTCATGGTTTTCGCTTAGTTCTAAGCTCTAACTTTTTATCCCAATCTAGTAACAGTCTCTAACTTTTCATTTCAATTTTTTGAAAAATTTACCTATACACATAATTTATGTCGATATCATTTTTTTCCATTAAGTACAAGTCAACCATTTCATCAAGAATATTCTGAAAAGATACAACAATATGTTCAACATGTCTACCTATATCGATTTTTTTCCGCTAGGTACAAGTTTTTCGTGCCATGTGTTTTAGTCTTGTTTTGGCCTACATAGGGAATGTTGGTTAATTCTGGATTGTTGTTGGTGGAATGTATGTTTGTTACAAGAGACTAGAGATTCTATGATATTGTCCTAGTTAACTTTGATTCACACTTAAATAACAAGTAAGTTTATTTATTTCTATTGAAAAACAAGAAAAAACACAATACGTAGATTTGAGTTTCCTTCAAACAAAAAGATATAGTTCCACTTCTCTATAAGCTCAAATCAAAACTTATATACTTTATTAATAGTTTCCTTTTTTTTTGAAAAGTATTTAAAATATTTATTTAATTTTCTAAAATTTAAAATTTGAATTTATATATTTCATTAACTCTTTGATAAACCATTAAATATATATATATAATTTTAAACTATTTCTTAAAATTATAATTATGTAAATTAATTTATATACATTTTAAAAATATAATTATATTTTTAAATTAATTTGTAAAATTATAATTATATTATTAATTTTATCTTTACAAATGAAAACTTATACTTCAATTAATATCATAGGTTAATTATTTCATTTCAACTTTTTAAAATAAATATAATTTCAGTTTTTTTATGATTTAAAGTCACAACTTATGTTTTTAATTAATTCTTTCATCCATTTTTTTAAAATTAAATTACAATTCGAGTCTTCCATAATGTATTAGTAATATATTTTACTATTATTTTAAAATATTCTAAATTTATAATTTATAATTTTCGAAATGTTGAATATAAATCTATATATTTTTTCTAAAAAATATCGAAAATATAAATTTATCTTAAATTATGGATTTCTATTAATTTTTAAATTTGATATTCTTTAAAAAAATTAAATCATGAATTTTTATTAATTATTTAATTTGATTTTTTTTCAAATTTATACACTTATTTATTAATATTTTTTCCTTAAAAAAAAAGGATGTTCCATATTTTCATAATACTTTTGTTTGAGCTTCAAGAAAAACAAAAATACATAAGTATACTTTTCAATAAACTAAAATGAAAATAGATCAACTAATAAGTCAAAACATACATATCATGAAAAAAATAATTATAAGAAATATAAATATGAATTAATATAATATTTTAATTTGAATCATAATTTATTTTAATTAAATAGTTAATAGTTTATATATATATATATATATATATATATATATATATATATATATATTAAATATTTAAATTAGAATATATATCAAAACATTTGAAGTAAAATATATGGGTTGTTTAAATAAATGCCTCCGTCGATTTAAAGTTTATGATTGTCTAGCATCTAGGGTTTTGGTTTTTTTCAATCCTCTCTGTATTCTCGGAGGATTGAAACAAATTGGGCAGCATTTCTGCTTGCCCGACACACATTTCAAAATTAAACTGACATCATAATCACCGTTGATAGATAGAAATATTTATATAAACTATAAATTTAAATTTTAAATTTAACAAATTTAAATTTGTTCAATCCTCTATGTATTCTTGAAGGATTGAAAAAATTTAGGCAGCATTTCTGCTTGCTAGGCACACATTTAAAAATTAAATCGGTAGCATAAATTCTAATGGTTGAATATATATATAATTAAATTTTAAATAAATAACAAATTTCAATCACAATTTTATAAAATCCAACAACATTTCTTCTGGTCGGAATATATTTCAACTATATTAGAAAAATCAAACGAATCTAAAAACATCTATAACAATGAATTTTTCCAATTTTAACCTAACATTTTAAAACTTACCAAAAAAAAAGTAAACTTCCATTTAAATTTCAAAAAAGAACGTTTGGGTGTAACCTTTCTGCTCCGACATCATGGTGAAAGGTAGGGGTGGGAGTGGCTTGCGTAGTAGCTTGCTGGAGGTCTCTGATTGAGCAACATCTTGGTCGAGGTCTCTGGTTGCTCAATCGAGCGGTTTCTATGGAGAAAATGTCAAAATGGTTGTGGGAAGTTTTTATAATTTTTTTTAACATGAACCTTGATCGAGGTCTATAGCTCGATTGAGGTTGATAGCCCGATCGAGGTCTATAGATCAATTGAGGTTGATAACTCGACCGAGGTTATTAGCTCGATCAAGGTTTTATCTAACCCTTGATCGAGCTAGTGGTAAACCCTCGATTGAGAGTTTGTTAAAAGCTCTATCGAGGGTTTCAAAAAACCTTGATCAAGCATTTGGATACCTCGATTGAGGGTTTATCAAAAGATCTATCGAGGGTTTCATAAAACCTCGACTGAGCCTTTGTTAATCCCTCAATTCGGGTATCAAGACCCCGATCAAGGGTGCATTTTTTTCTTTTTCCCGAAATTTCCTTGCCAAAAATTGTAAACCACCTCCATGGATGCACCCACCTAGATATGGCCACCTAGAATGTAGGCTTAGTCATATTCAATAAGAAGTCTAAGAAATAAAATTTAATATGTTAAACTAAGACACTAACTCCTGACACTTGGGAATCGTATTAGTTGAGAATCAACTTTATTAAAATTTATGGGTTTGGAAGAATTCTTATGCAAGGGTTAAATTTATTTTCCAATAATTTTGACGATGTGAACATTGCCCCCGATTTGATAATTCATGATTGTAGCCTAAAAATATGTATTTTATTGAATATTGTGTGATGTTTAACCTCTTTCCTTGGAGGAGTAGATAATTGAGTTGACTTGAATTCTTACTTTGATTTATTTTTCTAAAAGTTGATTGGGAACTTTACTATGTGGCTACTAATGCGATCTACCCTATAGCTTAATTGGATATCACATATCCTTGTTGATAATTAGGATTTGATGGAAATCTAAGTTAGTAATGATAATTATTGAAAAGTACATCTTGATTTACGCTATGTGAATTTACTGTGGATTTGTTGAGGATGTGTTAGGACCATGTTGGAAGAAATAAAAAATCAATGATGGTAGAAATGCTAGTGCTTATGGCCATGGTTATTTTATAAAAATAAAAGAAAATGACATCAATACTTCAAATGTACAAAATTTATTAACTTCGAGATGAAGTTTCCTAAAGAGGGGGAGTATGTAATTCCCCACTTGCGGATAGGAAAAGTAATTGAATAAAATCATTATCTATAAATAGAATTGACAACTCGATACTAAGGTATAATGGCTAGTGTCCCTGTGTAAACTAGCATTGCATAATTCATGTATGAGATCTAGGACCAAGAAAGGATATGGTCCCAATACTAGGACCGGGACGAACACATTGGGAATACATTATAGTATCCATACTTATGTACTTGAACTTCAGGACAAAGTTTCATGAAGTGGGGGTGTATGTAACACCTTGTTTTTACCCTGACTCCTGAGATAAGAATAACTTAATTTTGGGCATTCTATGACGAATGACCTAACTATTTATTGTTTGAAATCTAAAAAACTATGTAGGGACGTATTTTTGATGGCATTCAGCTTAGGATGAACTAGACTTGTGTGAAGCAAGGAATTATTGATGAGATAGGATGTAAGAAGTATTATCTAACACATTGTTGAGTAAATTATGATTAGGAAAATAATGTCGGCATTTGGGCAGTTATGTATGTAGTTATATTATGATTTTAAATTATGAATGGAAAATCATGTAAATGTAACAACAAGGATTAAAATTGTATAATGTTTTTACAAAGGTTATGTAGCATGTATTATGATGGTCTGTTGAGTGTGACAGGAAACAAAGGTACATGAAACAAAAGAAAGCATCAATATGCAAAGACTCTAGTTGAGTCGATGACTATGGTAAGTGATATTAGTCTTGTATATAGCATGATTGAATTATGATATGTTTGATACACTCGCATGAATGGAATCTGGATGAGTTGGGAAACCTCGATAGTTGAGGTCAATTGATGGTTTTGTTATAGTTGAAATATTATTTATGAGATTTGATGCACGGACGGTTTTATGGGCATGTGATGGAATTGTGATTTCCAATCGATCCACATCAAGTGACATGGATGAAAAATTATGCCTGTAAGACTAGAAATTTGGATGACATGATGAACTTTGAATAGAGCGAGGAAAAATCTAGTTCATCACATGTGTGTGCCATGATGGTAGGCCATGAGTTGGTCACTCACGGAGATTATTACTAGGGGGCGCACAATAGGGATTCAGAATTATTCCCTGGGAACCACCTGGCTCATCCCAGGGTAGGTGAACTAAGGTAACATTGGCTTAGTTTTCATAACCAAATCCTTGTCAGTGGGAATAATTGGAATGGCATGCTGGAAGAATAACACCTTGATAATTCTGGTCGCGACAAGAATGCAACACTAAACAACATATATTTTAATTCAGGGAAATAATAAATTGATCTTAAAGAAAATAATAATAGTAATAATAATAGTAATAAATTAAATTAAAAATGATAAATAAATAAAGTGAAATCAAGATAAATTAATAAATCAGTTAACAAAGTAAATTAAGTAACTTGAACTAAAGTGAAGCCCTAACTAATTGCAAACGAATCTAAGAACTAAAGATAACTAAAAAGTGGGTTGGTGAATAAAAATAAAATAATCAATTAATTAAAGAAACTAAAGAATTAACTGAAAGTGATGCATGGAAATTCATGAAATGGTTAATAAAAGCTAATGAATTGGAAGAATGAGGAATCTTCATCTTCTTCTTCTCAGGTCCTGACATAGTTTGGAGCCTGAACCCTTTGGGTGACTCTGAGGTGACTGTGGAAGAGTGTGGTTTTGTACAACGCCAATCTATTTCTAGGAGGCTCCCAACCTCACTCACGTCGTACTGAGCCACACTCTTCCATAGTCAACTCAGAGCCATCTAAAGGGTTCGAGATCCAAAATATGACAAGACCGAAGAAGAAGAAGATGAAGATCCCCCATTCTTCCATTTCATTATATTTTATTAAACATTTCATTAATTCCCATGCATCCCATGCATCACTTTCAGTTAAATATTTATTTTATTTAATTAATTAATTATTTAATTTTTATTTATCAACCCACTTGTTAGTTATCTTTAGTTCTTAGAATCCTTTCCAATTAGTTAGGGTTTCACTTTAGTTTAAGTTCCTTAATTTACTTTGTGTTAGCACTCAGAATGTACTAAGGTTGTGGAAAGGTAGATTCCAAGTAACAACAAGAATCACTTTAGGTTACATTTATGATCCAATACAATCAAAGAGGGATCTCTCACTATTTACAAGGTTTTCATACTTAAAATATTCAATCAGAGACAATGAGAAGCTTAGATTTATGTTATACCAAAATCTTATCACCAACATGTGATAAGACCTTTGAATTACATACTTGCCCTTAATCCCAGCACTTGGAGTGGAAACCCATGTTGTTTGTCATTTCTACATGAAACTCCTCAGCACCGCAGTTTCCCTGTGAACCATGAGCGGTACCTTGCTCACACCACCTTCATCCTATTTTCCGTCAGTGGTGCCACCACCTGTGGCCTTTGGTCCATAAGCGTTTCTCATCTAAACCGCTCTATCATAAGATCAGAAAAGCGATACCCTAGGTAAAATGGGAAAAAGAGAATTTTCTCAAGGCTTCTAGATCATGAGCCTTGTGTCCTCCCTTATCCCTATCATTATGGGTCAATTGAGATCGAACCCCCCATCATAGGATCTTAGAGGCCACCTCATCCACAAATCTCTCAACCATTCCTATCCATTGAGCCTTATAAATACAAGCTCATGTCCATGGTTGAGAGGGAGAAATATAGAGGTATTGTTATGTTGTTGGATTGACCACTTGGCCTAAGCCATTAGAGAGCATAGAGAGCAAAGTTGGATCTTATGGGGATAAAGTGTTTGTTTCATGGAGATGCATGTCGACACTAAGGCTTGATTGGTTGTAAACTTCTCCATACATCTTAATGCAAAGCTTATTTCTGTCCCACATTACTATTGTTTTGATATCCCATGTACATGTTGTTAGATTCCTTAGTCACTAACATGGATAAGTAGATGATTTTTGGTAGCTTTGATGTCTTTGCGTGTTTGATCTGTTTGTAGGTACATAGGTTCACTATCGAAGCAACATTCCGGGTGTCTATGACATCCAGGGAAGGTCTTCATCCTTCATCGTTCACTCATTTGTTCTAGATCTAAACCATTCAAACTAGAGGAATAGCTTCTGTCCATAGAAGGTGAAATATTCCTAGTTACAAATATGGTGACTCTGCTAGGGATCGATACGTATATTAGTTGATTTGATATTCCTCGGTTCTTGAACTCTTATCTGAATCCAAGCTCCATCTCCAACTCTCTTCAGTCATATCTGCTATCTGACTTAGTGAATTTCGGTTTGAAACTTTTAGATTTGCTCAGATATGAAGTATTTCAACTTTTTATGCTCTTTTTTACTCTCAATCTATCAGTTTTTACCTTGATATGATCTTCTTCTAACTTGGTCTATTGTTCTCCTTTGTGTTTTGTATTTATACAGGGAATCGCTCTTACGGTGTTGGCAAGAAGTGGTGCCACCGCCTGAACCCTGTTACCACCATGCGGTGCCACCACCTGAGTCCTGTTATCCAGAAGCGGTGCTAGACGAGAACCGCTCTATCAAGACCCCTCTAGCATGGTGCCAGGTAGGCCTTATTCAAAGACCACTTTTTTTCTCATTTTTTGCAAAAAAAATGAGTTGATTTGCTTTCAGCCCTGCACTATCATGCTTGTGTGTTAGAATCTGATAATTATGGTTTGAAATTTTGTGGTAAAATATTGGTTTGTTTGAAGAATCCAAAAGCTATATTATGCTTGTTGATTGTCCATTTTCTTTCATGCTTGTTGGTTGTCTTTATGAAAGGATTTCTTTTTCGGAAGCTTAGGTTTTAGAGAGGTCTCTTTTATTTCTGTTACATAGACTGAAAGAAAAACGTTTAATTAGCATCTTGTTTACATTTTTTGTTCCCATAGAAGTCTTCTTTTTTATTGTTTTAAAAAGAAATTTTTTGACTGAGATTAGGTCATTATTATTAGTGAGCATAAGACATTGGATCTCTAATTGGCCTCACAAGCTTTCAGGTTCTCTATGTTCTTTTGTCTCTTTTGCATTTACACTATTTCATCAAAATAAAAAATATTATAGTTTTAAGTTAGATCTGTCTATGCTTTAAGAAAAATAAAAAAATAGAGTGCATATGCATATAGTGTCCTGCTTGTTTTTCTTTTAAGAAAAGAGACTCCTTCCATTTTGACTACTTTCAGAAAAGAGAAATGTGTTTGGAAAGTGCTGCTTGTCTTTTATTTTGTGTTCAAGATTTTTGTTTGGAAATATTTTTTTTTTTGAAGAAAAAGAAAATACTCTCTTTCCCTATCGTAGGTAGGCATACCGAATGGTAAAGTGAAATATTTGCATATGCATATTGCATGGTTTTAATTTTTCTGTCAAAACTCCATGCATTCACCTAACCGTCCACTTTAAAATTAATGGTAGTTACAGGTTAAAATTTACATAGTAATTTGAGTGATAGGTTAAAGACGTGTTCGGTTGTCATTAAGCGTAGGAGCTGTTGTTACTCATCCACATTATATCCCAGGACTCGTGCGTTTCTTCCACATACCGTCGGTATATCGAACGACCTTTCACATACCCTTGATGTATATATCAGAAGGCCCCTTGTGTATGGTTATGCATTAGACAACACTACTACCGATTTGAGCTCCCATGTACCTTGCGTATATCAGGAGACCCCACTAGGATACCTTATCCATCTGAGAAAAGCACTTTGGGAGTCTTGCTTGGAGCCATACACCGGAAATAGCATTCAGGGAGATTACTATGCATGTACCCTTGAGGTATATCGTAAGTGGCACCTTCTTGAAAATCCTGGTGAGAGACCTGACTATCTAAACCCCTCCTGTGATTTTAAGTTTGCTTATTTGACCTATAGCTTGAGTAGGGAAATTTTTGGTGTGTTTTCTATTTTTTCAGAGCCTAGGTTAGATAGGAACTATACAAACTGACTGATCTAAGAAAGTCCAGAAGAGTACAAGGCTTTCCACCTGATTTTATTCTTGGTTCAGGAGAAAATCCAATGGACGCTATCAACCAAGGAGCTGCTACCACCTCCCAAGTGAGAGATAATGTGGTTGCAGAAAGCAGAGGACCATATCCTTCACACTCACCTCCCTTGGTCCAATAACCTTCTCGGGGTAATACTTCATTCCATTCTCCCACAGAAGGTCTTGTTGATGATACTACTCGTCCAGATTATGGTCACAATGCTCCATTTTGGGATGCCTCTATAGGACAGGCCATTGCCTCATTTGGCACTCATTTAAAATTTTCTGAAGAAGTTTCTCCAAGTGAAGAAGAACGTAGACAATACCATGCAGCCATTCTCTGTGCATAGGAGATTGAAAGGAAAATAGATGACATATTGCATACACCACCATCACGTTCCATAGCCATTCCTATGGAATATCATTCACTTGCTGATTCTATGAGACCCATTGAACCAATTATAGATTTCATAGTAACACCACACAACCTAGATCAAACTACCAACCCCACCACATCCCATATTATGTTTGTTCCCAATCCTCCTAGGTCTTTCGCCCCTGGGGCCCAAACTTCAATTCCCATTTCGTCATTACCTTCTAGTGTTGGGGGGAAACCTCGACACGACCTATGTTATCTGGCACTAGAATTGTATCTAGTCAAGGACATACCTATGATATAGAGAAATCGACAATTTATGTCCCTCCCACCCACACTAATGTGGTTATTCCCCCATCTAGTTTAGGTCAGCCCTTGGGGGCACAACCTGTAACCAGCCAAACCTCTTGGGGTTATGGTTATACAAAAAATAAAATACTTGTAGGGAACATTAATTACCCATCCAATCCTACAGGAATGCCTTATGTTAGAATTCCATATCCTAGTAATACTTTCACACCATGAGGGCAACCTAACTGGTCCTACATGCCAGCTATGGGGGAGATACCCATACATACTGTGGGAGGTTCTCGAGGAACGCCTTATGGAGGTCCTCCCCCTGGGGGGCCTAATGGTCTTGGAGGGCTTGGTGGCTTTCCTCATGGTCCTAATGGTCCTCGTGGTCTTGGGGGGCCTGGTGGCTTTCCCCCTAATGGCTCTGGAGGGTTTGGTAGCCCTCCTCCTAGTGGTTATGGAGGCTCTAGAGGTTTACCTCCAAGAGGCCTTGGAGGGTCTGGTGGTATGTCTCTTGGTGGTCCCAATAGTCCTGGTGGTCCCGGAGGCCTTGGTGGTCCTAACGGTCTTGATCCCAGAAATCAACCCCCTACGGGCGGATTTTTCAATAGTTCTTCATCACAACAACCTGTCTATTAGTCTACTTACGGTCCTACTGGTAACTATATGCCATATCAATATTATGAATATGTGCAACCTAACCGTTAGTTACCTTTCCTAGCTACTTTGGACTTGCCTGATTTTTCCAAGTTGATTAATGACCCCATCCAACATAACCCCTCGTGGCTTCCCGTTCCGGTAAAGTTACCATCAGACATTCCAAATTTCAATGGGAAGTAGGGAGACAATTTGAAAAACCATGTCATGACATTCCATGTTTGGTGTTCTTCAAACTCCCTTATGGATGATTTAGTTCGTTTAAGACTCTTGCAGCGAACTTTGACTGGTACAGCCGCGAAACGGTATATTAAACTTCCACAACACTCATTTGTGGACTTTGGCTCATTGGAAACCATATTTCTTACACAGTTTAAGCTTCCTATTCGTTATGAAATAGGTACTAATATCTTAACTTCTCTGTGACAGAACACATCCACCCACATATCCGATCATATCCATGAGTGGATAAGGAAGAGAAGAATTATTAAGGCTCCTATTCCAGATCAGTTATTAGCTGATTGGTTTATCAAATCCTTATTGCCTCTGATTTGCTGAGATGTGGCTATGGGTGGTTCCATTACTAAAGAGAAAGCCAGTAGTTGAGCCCAATATCTAGAATTCATCTATTCCTATTCCATAACTTTATATGACTTGATTCCTTAAGCTCCTCGTCGAAGCACAGGTCTTGCAAAGCCATCAACAGAAGTCCTTGCTGATGGGATTTTTGGTTTAATCTAGTCCCCATCAGCAGTAAAACCTGCCAAGCAACCCCAGACTACCACCCCTAATCCTTCGAATCCCAAGGTTTCTGCCGAGGTTAATTCTATTGAGAGTATTCAAACCTCTAGAAATAATAAAAAGAAAGGTAAAAATAAGAATAAAAAACCTAGAAACCTATAGGAGAATAAAAAACCAACCAACAATGATAATGATAAAGGGAAAAGAAAAGAAAAATATCCATGCTTGCTATGCGGAGGTGACCATTTCACAAAAGAGTGTCCTTGCCAGGATGAAATCACCTAATTTTTTAAAACAAATCCCGCACCCGCAATTCTCATGGATCCTTTTCCCTCTCAACAACAACTGACAGACCACATGTCTAAGAAGGTAAACTCTAGTTCGTCAGAGAAAATTCGTATGATGTCCTCGGATACCATTAGTCTGCAAACTCGAAGTCAGAATTATGACAAATCTACAGACATGAAAGAAGACCTTTCTTCTTCAGGGAAATCTCCCTTTACTGGTTCTCCCGAATCCTCGTCTATTGTCCCCCTAAAAATCGAGAAGCCTACTCTCGATATGATTTTGCATCCACCCAAGAGTACTCTTAGGAAGGATGCTTTTAACCCTAATTCCTGAGATGGTCAATTGTATTATGTAGTTGAATATCTCGCTCAGACACCATGTGCAATTTCTACCTTGGAAGTGCTCCAAAGTTGTCCTAAACAACGCCAAAATATTTTAACTGCATTAGGAGATTTAGACCTAGACAATTCTAATTGGATTCATTTCAATATAAAGAATTATAAATCTAGACTACTTCACAAACTTTGCTTTCCAAATCATCATGAAAGTAGTCAGAAAGAAAGTATTTAGGACTGTCTTAAACGAAGGAGCTTCAACTTTGGTTTTGTCCCTGTCTTGCTGGAAATCAATCAGCTCTCCCGAGCTTGTAACATCACCTACGACTTTGAAGGCCTTTGATGGACGAGGTTTCTAGCCCATGGTCTCATATCAGCCCTTGCATTCGAGCTTGGGGGAAAAACTGTTTCTATTCAGGTAGAATTGGTAGATTCCCCGTTAGATTACAACCTCCTTATAGGAAGAAATTGGTTTTACACCATGAGTGCTGTCGCTTCAATAGTATTCCGAATAGTCCAATTTCCACATCTAGGAAGAATTGTTACCATTGATTAGCTTGATTTATGTATGTCGGATGTTATGACCTCTACAGCTAATAACATCCACCTGTTAGGCTAGTCCCCTCCTTCTTACTAGTCGATTGGGGTAGGCATGCTGAAGGATTCATCCCTTATGGGGATTTTTCCATCCACTCCTCCTAACACTGATACAGTGACAGTGAATATGATTACATCATTTGATTGTGAGCCCAAGGGCAAAAAAATTATTGAGTCCACCTCGTTGAGTCCACACGAAGAAATGTACAACACCATTCAAACCCTTTTCGATGATCACACCGATGACCTTCATCTGGTGGCTTCGGATCCTCACCACCTACCTTATTGGTTAGAACCATCTCTTCCTATTATGGATTATATCTCTCATACTTTTCCTTCCGATGAGTCTATTATGGAGATTATGAATACGAATGATTCCATTTGGGAGGATCACCATCATAGATCCTTGTTCGTCGCCAACAACAGTTCGGTTAACCATGATTTTGCATCCTTGTTTTCCATTGATATTGTCAAAGAACCTCAAAGTCCTATATTGTTGCAAGACACAGATTCTAAAGGAAACCTTTGCAACATTACTCAGACAAATCCAATAGACATATCAGCCATGCTTGGTACCATTGAGCATGTTCATGTTGGGAAGAACTGCTTGACAGATGAATCTGAAGCACACAAGGCACTTTTCAAATAATTCTATGATATTTTTGCCTGGTATTATGAATAAATGCTAGGGATAGACCCATCCATTATGGTCCCTGAAATTAAAACCTATCCCACGGCTAAAATTGTCAAGCAAAAACTAAGGCAATCCAATCCATGGAAGGCCGTAGCTATTAAAGCTGAGATAGAGAAACTTCTCAAAGATGGGTTTATTTACCCCATACCCCTGACATAATGGGTACCAAATGTTTTCCTATCAATAAAAATCAAGGCACCATTAGAGTCTATATCGATTTTAGAGACTTGAATAAAGCTTGTCCCAAGGACAACTTTCCTACTCCACATATCAATTAGATTATAGACAAGTGTGCTAGAAGTTTCATATCTCATTTATGGATGGATTTTCTGGCTATAATTAGATTGAGATATTACCCACTGATCAACACAAGACAGCATTAATTTTTCCATGGGGAACCTTTGCCTATAGGAAGTTACCTTTTGGATTGAAAAATGTTGGAGCCACTTTCTAGCTCGCGATGTCCTATGTGTTTCACGATATTAAACATATTGTTGAACCATACCTTGATGACCTCCCTGCTCATTCAAAATGATGGGAGGACCACCCTGGTCATTTTAGATATATTTTCTTGAGATGCCGTCATTATAATATATGGCTCAATCCACATAAATGTGTTTTTTGAGTTGAGACAGAACGTCTGTTAGGTTTTGTGGTCTCTAAAGATGGAATCCAGATAGACTCTTTGAAAATCACTGCCATTTTATCTCTATCATCCCCAACAAATGTTCTCGGACTCCAAAGTTTGCAAAGGAAGGCAAACTTCCTCCACTGTTTCGTGTGTAATTTTGCAGAGAAAATGCACAGTTATATGCATCTCCTTAAGAAGGACACTCTATTCTTCTTGAATGACCAAGCCCAATGTTCCTTTGATAATCTCAAACATGCTCTGACTCATTCACCCATGATACACCCCCCGAATTATTCAAAGGACTTTCTCTTGTATCTTGCTTCCTCTGCTACTACCATCGCTATGGTTTTGGTGCAGGAAAATCCCAACGGTCAAGAGCACGTGATTTACTATGCTAGTAAGAATATTATGGATTTTGAAACCCAATATTCACACGTGGAGAAGTTAGCATTGGCCATGGTCATTGCTGTACAAAATTTTTGTCACTACATTTTACTCTGCACAACCACTGTATTGGCAGACCAGAACCCTATGTATTACATCCTGACTTGTCAGGTGATTGAAAGAAAGTACTCCGAATGGATAGTCATACTATAGGACAAACATTCTTTTCTTCGCTATTTGGGCTTATAGTAATGTGGTGAAAACAACTACTGGTTTCACACCTTTCCAGATTGTCTATGGACTCGAAGCTGTCTTACCGATTCAATGTCAAATTCCATCCTTACAACTTGCCATCAAACTTCTCCCAGACACTTCTGTAGAGGAAGGGATATTTTTATATTTGAACAACCTTGAAGAGACTTGGAGAGATGTTGCCTTGGCTAATGAGGCACATAAGAAATGCACCAAGGCACAGTATGATAAATCCGTCCAACCTCGTTCCTTTAACAAGGGTGACCTAGTTTTGACTTATGACCAGAGACATGACAAAATAGGGAAATGAAAGTTCGAGTCCATGTGGTATGGTCCTTTCATCATTTATAAAGTTTTAGAGAAAGGGGCCTATGATCTCATTGACTACGATGCAATCCCTTTAGGGCAACCTCGCAATGGGTTGTACCTAAAGAGGTACTATGCCTAGGTCTTTCTTGGATAGTGTCTTGTATATATGTATATTTCTTGACTTTTAGTGTGCTTTTAGTATTTTCAATATGGTTTTGATTTTAGTGTCCACATCTCTTTATACCATGTTTTGGTCATGTAGAGCGAATGGATTTCTACGGCTTTGTCGATGGTGCTTGCCACCACACCTTGAGTATTGCCTCAGCTGCTTGGGTCCTCTATTCCTTGGCTGAATATTTGGTTAGTTCAGGCGTGGTTTGTATTAGTCCCACTACCAACAACATCATTGAGTATCGAGCAGTCATAGGTCTTCTGACTAAAGCTGCCTCCCAAATATGTTCACAATATGGTAGTCTTGATAGACTCCCAACTCATGGTTTTTCATATAAACCATGCTTATACCATTATAAATCCTATACTTCTCTACCTCTTCCAGAGGGTATGCTTGTTAGAAAGGTCATTTGAAACCATTACTTATAGGCATATCCTGAGGGAACATAATGTGGTTGCTGACTCATTAGCTAATTACATGCTAGACTGGCATATTGCCCATTCATGATGCTAAAATCAAACATGGTTCATTGTAACTAAACAATTAAAGACGCATAAAACTCATGTAAAACACATCCACCATTTGAGACATATAAACACTAGGTAAAAATCTATCTATATATATATGAATATGTTTACAAAAAATAGGTCACGAGACCTCATCGGAAAAACATAGACTTTCAGGAAAAAATCACCATAGAAAATCCTAAAGCTATCATATTTTAGTAGATACATCATCCATACACCGTCTAGTGATGCTCATGGTAGCACATCACTACCCAAGATACTCTACGTAGAAGTCTACTAAATCAACTCGGTACTCTTGTTGTAGGTCTCTGATACCTCAGAGGGAGGTCATCAATGGAAGCATTAGGGATGTCTAAGGTCAACCTCTCCAGGTTTTCCTCTGACTCCTCGATCACATCATTTCCCTACGTTACAAAGCGGTATCCAGCTCGTCTATCCAATGGGGAAGCTCCCCTAGGTCCTGTTGCTCCAACGTCTGCATGAAAATGTTTAGGTCTCATTACTCAACCTAAAAAATATAAAACATTAAAAAACATAAAAACATTACATTTGATTTAGGGTTTCTTGCTTCTTACCGATGTCACCCCACTGTCCACTAGGTGGGCGTGGTAGGTCAGGGTCTCCACTGAATTCTATACCTACATAAGCATAATACTCCACCATGAGGATATGATCTCTGAGCCATCTGAAGAATGTGTCACTAAACTTCACTTTCCCCCTACTTGCTCCAGTACGAGTCATAATCCAGAACCACCTCTGCATGCGAGGGTCCCGCGCTCTCAGCTCTGTGAAGACCACCTGGGGTCTCATCTGTGGTACCCACTTGAAGAAGAAGCAGGCTAGAATGGAACCAAAACCGAAGTGCTTTAGTTTCCCTTGTCGACATTTAGTCAATTAATCCTTGAATATCGGAAGCAAGGATTTTGCCTAGTTGAATACTATAGGTTCCATGGCCTCTATGGCATATAGCATGTGTGCCCTAGAAGCCTGGTGCACTCCTTGGATTCCATCCACTCTTTGCATTGTAAACAAGACAGTCTGTAGAGGTCCATCCATCACTTCCTTTGTGGGGATTTTCTTCCCCGATTTCCTTGTCCCTGGGATACAATGATGGTTTATTAACTCTTGTGTGGTAATATCCCCTCCTCGGGAACCTGTCAGTGAGATGGGGGCACTGCGGATCGAAAGTACATTCAAGAAGTAGATATCCTCTACCTCTACTGTCAGAATATGAGCCCCAACCTCAAAGTAATGTTTCTCTGGATTCCACATCTGGAGTATATGCTCAAGCAACTGCTCGTGTGATACCATACTGGGAGTCCGAAAGAATTTTAGGAGTCCACAGTATCGTAATGCATCTATGCATCCGACATTTCTTTTGGTGAAAGCGTTGTCATTATCATGTTGTATTTCCTTCCATATCACCATTTTTTATTAGCAAGAGCCTGCCAAAAAAAATCATAACACCTATTAGAATCATTCTTAATCATTTAAATCCAAAGAAATGATCTAGTTTTCCTTGTGTTAACCATTTTACATCTTCTTTGTCAGCACCACCTGTTCATCGTTGAAGATAGGCGGTGGAACCACCTGTGCAGTTTGTTTTCGGCACGGTTCTAGTGAGGTATCGCGTATCCTACAAGGGATAAGCATGGTGCTCATTCCCATGGTTTTAGGGCTTGCCATACAAGCCCAAAACACCATCCAAAATCAAACTTGAGACTATGAAAAAGAAGAGTAGGGTTTGAACTATTACTTGGAATTGATGATGCTCGAATCCGACGGTGGAAACTCCTGATATCAGCAACTAAAGATCTGACTAGGAAAGTGCTCCAAATGCTATCCACTATGGGTAAAAAGTAAAATGATTTTATTTTTCAGTATTTACATGGCTTTTATACACATTTTTGGGGTTTGACATGCTATAGTTTTGATTTATATTCATTTATTATTCGAAGTTTATCTGTCGTAATCCCTTAATGTTAGTTATTGGGGCATTTAACACTTGTTTTGAGTCATTGCAAGATAGAAGAACAGTAGCAGTAAAGTCTTGGGAGTTCATTTTTGACTTTTTCGTACTACCATAAAACAAAAAAAGGCATTGATTTTTTATTACGACACTTTGGTCACGCTCTTGAAACTCAGTTATAAAGGTCCAAATCTGTTTCTGATTCTTTTCAGGCTCGTAAAATCCCTCATTGTGAAAAGAGACCAAATGGATTCTTCTTTAAACTCTTTTTAGGCTCCTTAAATATGAAAAGATCATCGAGGGATCTTGTCTTCTTCATGCTCATTAAAGCATTTGAAGAGTCATCTCTTTGATGGTAGGTTATCTCTTTTTTGGTTTGGATAGGCTATTTACAAAAAAGGAACACTCCAGCCAATCATGACTGGAAGAGTTCTCTAAGGTATGATTTTACACTTTTTCGGGCCTTAGGGACTAAATAATACGAACGATATCAAGTTTTCTTTCATTGGACTTCTTAAATTAAACATTGAGAGACCCATTTTTTGGGAACGAACCCCTCCTCTCTCAGGTTCGTAAAACATATGAGTTTGGACTTGTCTTCAGACAAGATATATCGAATGTTTTTTTACCCTCTTTGAACTCATAAAACTGAAAAAGAGGCACTCATCAATCATGATGGGGGAAATGGGAAAAGAATCATTTTTGCAAGTAAATGGTAGTAGTTTGTCATTACCTTTGAACATGGCACTTGTCTGCATATCATTTTAGTCAATTGGGTATTCAACAATCTCCATGATGATCCACTTTCATGAGTCATGCCACTTATTTGAGTCTTTCAAAATAATGCATTGTCCACTGTCACATTATGTGTTTGTCTCGTTTAGTCATGCTTCCAAGTCTTTTGTCATGCCACTCGATGTTCAAAGGGAATTTGAAGAATTTTTTTCTCTACAGTCAAAATGGTCTCTGTGTAAGTACTTTTGAGTCGTTCCTATGGTTACTACATTTACATCATTCCAGAACTATGTTCCAAGTTTCATGTTGTCGTTGTGGGACTCATCATGGCCCTCCTTCGACGAGACTATTCCCGTCAACATCAACTCATCATCCGGGAAATAGTATTAGAAACAAAAACTTAGTACCTTGAGATTTGTATGCTTTAATGATAGATTCTCTTGCTCTCGACATAGGTTCACATCATTGACCTTTGATCGA
This sequence comes from Pseudotsuga menziesii, assembly GCA_001517045.1. Classification (NCBI taxonomy): domain Eukaryota; kingdom Viridiplantae; phylum Streptophyta; class Pinopsida; order Pinales; family Pinaceae; genus Pseudotsuga; species Pseudotsuga menziesii. The sequence continues at coordinate 147,674 of LPNX010954617.1, forward strand.
TAGAATCGACTGGGTGTTTGACATCAGGACATCTATTCACACTCAGTAGATTGTACTAGGGTACNCATCAATGGCGATATCCCTCGCACTTGTTAACAGTTCACATCATTGGCCGGTAATCAAGTAGTTTCTACCACGTTCGACTTCATATCATTGTAATCACATGGATAGAATTGCACTTTGCGGAAGTTAAGACGAATACCTCGGGTATTTGTTTAAAGCGCTCACTACTTTTCCCTAGGTTGCGATGGAGTTTTGTATATCTAGCATGGATCCACATTTGTATGGTGGTGGCTATGCTCAAATTTGTGTTTCTACAACATAGATCTACATTGTATGTCTAGTAGCTATGTCCAAGTTTGAGTCCTCTATCACATGGATCTACACTGTATTCCAGTAGCCATGCTTGTTTATTTCTCCCATGGATATGCCTTGTATCGGTCTGCATCCATGAGTTGGTTACTTTTGTCTATGAGTCAAAAATATTGATGTACTACAGATGCCTACTTGATGAAATGCTCTGATCGAGCTAATATTTTCACCTCGAAGTGACAACTTCTTCTCTCAAAGATCTCATTTATCGTATCCCTCTAAGACTCACACTTTGGGGGGAATTTTGTTATACCAAAATCCTATCACCACCATGTGATAAGACCTTTTACTTACATTCTTGCCATTAATCCCAACACGTGGAGTGGAAACCCATGTTGTTTGTTAATTCTACATGAAAATACTCAGCACCACACTTTCCCTATGAACCATGAGTGGTACCTTTCTCGCATCGCTTTCATCCTATTTTCCATAAGCGGTACCAATGCCTATGGCCTTTGGTCCATAAGTGTTTCTTATTTAAACCGCTCTGTCATAAGAGGATAAAAGCGGTACCCTAGGTAAAATGGGAAAAAGAGAAGTTTCTTGAGGCTTCTAGATCATGAGCCTCGTGTCCTCCCTTATCCCTATTATTGTGGGTCAATTGATCTTGAGATCCCCCATCATAGGATCTTAGAGGCCACCTCATCCACAAATCTCTCAAACATTCCTATCCATTGAGCCTTATTAATACAATCCTATCCATGGTTGAGAGGGAGAACTATAGAGGTATTGTTATGTTGTTGGATTGACCACTTGGCCTAAGACAATGGAGAGCCTAGAGATCAAAGTTGGAACTTATGGGGATGAAGTCTTTGTTTCATGGAGATGCATGTCAACATTAAGGATTGATTGGTTGTAAAAATCTCCATACATATTAATGAAAAGATGATTTTCATCCCACATTACTATTGTTTTGATTTTGCACGTACATGTTGTTAGATTCCTTGGTAACTAACATGGATAAGTAGATGATTTTCTGGTAGCTTTGATTTGTTTGTGTGTTTGATCTGTTTGCAGGTACACAAGTTCACTATCGAAGCAACATTCCAGGTGTCTACGACATCTAGGGAAGGTCTTCATCCTTTTTCGTTCACTCATTTATTCTGGATCTAAACCATTCAAACTAGAGGAACAACTTCTGTCAGCAGAAGGTGAGATATTCCTGGTTACAATTTATAAATAGAACAAGTTTGTTTTCATAAAATTTGGTGGGACAATCATGGAGGAGACCATTGGGAAATGGAGTCAACAATCAGGTTTGAAAGTAGGTTGCAGGAGGTATGGATTCTGAAGGTGCGTGGACAAAGGAAATATAGACACCATTTATTCAATATGGAGGTATTAGTAGGTTGATTAGTGGACATAAGGAAACAACTCATCAAAAAGAGAACCTAATTGATGCGAATTATGCAAGACTTTGGAAAACGTTTTTTTTAAATGCATGAACAATGGACCTAGAGCATACGAGATGAATTCTGGCCCATATACACTAATCCTCAAAAATGAAAGCAAATACAAAATGGAATGAAAACATGATAAACATTCACATAAAGAAATCACTTAATATTGAAGAAAAATATGGCACAAGAATCTCTTCCAAGAGAGGTTTAACGTTCCTCTTCTACAATTTTATTCATCTTTGAGAAAACTGAAACCCATTACAATGCAGAGCCTCTCCGCTCTTGAAAACCCAACACTTCTCCCCTCTAGGGGGAGCCCATTTATAATGTCATAGACCCTCGAGGATAATCCTTAGAAATAGAATTTGAAACTATTTACATTCATAATCAGAGTGTTATCTCCTCAAACAAAATAGTCAAGTTTGTTTATTTTAGGCGATAGTAAGTCATTGAAAAATAAATTTCTAAACTTATTTTGGCTCATTTTTTAGAGCTTTAGGTATGTGATAAATTTTGAAAAACATTGGATTTTGTTTTTTCTTCAAAAATGTCAAAAATCAGGTTTCAGTGGCTTAGGCATAAATTTCAATTGTTCATTGGCCACTGAAATCCTAGCTTTCGTCATCTTAAATGTAAAATTCGGGGCTATCTTAGCCACCAAAATCCCAGGTTTTTCAAACAATAAACTGCCTTGGGAAAAGTAAATTTTCTTAGCCACAGAGAGGCTATTTTACAAGCTAAAGTAGTTGATTGACAACTAGAAATCCTCCTATTTCCAATGGTACTTTCATATCTGTATTTAGATCTCAGGAAGGTAGTCAAAGTTTCCCCGTAAGATGAGGCAATGTTTTTAGGAAGGTGGCATTTTTTCTGTGCTGAGTCATCATTTTCAAATGATGATCCTGGGTGACCAGAGGATCATTTTGAGAAAAGGTCAAAGGATTGTGTGCCTGACATGTCAAGTAACAATAACCTCTCTAAGTTTTTCTACAGGTTTCACATATTGGGAGAATCGAATCCATCTCTGAGCCCTAAATTTCAAATCTTACAATTCCCCTATTTGACACATGTTTTTCAAATACAAATGTTGGGAAATGAAAATGAATATCAAATAAATCAGAGAGGTTTCTTCTCATAAAAAACCAAACAACGATAACCTCTCTCATTTTTCCTACAGGTGTCACATATTGGAGAATCAAATCCATCTCTAAGCCCTAAATTTCAGTTCTCAGAATTCTCCTAGTTGACACATGTTTTTGAAATACATATGTTGAGAAAATGAAAACAAATATAAAATAAGTCAAAGAGATTTTTTCTCATAACAAACCAAATAATAATAAAATCTCTCAATTTTCGTATAAGTGTCACATATTGGGAGAATCGAATCCATCTCTGAGCCCTAAATTTTAGATCTCAGAATTCCCCTTCTTGACAGATGTTTTTTAAATATAGATGTTGGGAAAATGAAAACGAATATCAAATAAATGAGAGAGGATTTTTCTCATAACAAACTAAAGAACAATAAAATATCTCTATTTTCCAAAATCGGTTTTGATTTGAGAGATATACGTCGATCTCGGAGCATCATATTTCCATAAATTTCTGCATTTTCCAGCCACCTCACAAATTTGGATTTGAGATAGGAAAAGAGGTTATCAGATCCATATTTTGAGGATCTTGAAACTAATTTGTAAAGATTATTTAAGCTCATTTAAGGATCATTGTACAGGGGTTCAACTTTTAGATACTTTTTTAGATATTTTAAGCTCAAGATTTGCATTTCATGATCAATAATACAAGCATCTTTTTCCATTACTTGTTCAGATTTTCATCTTCTTGTCTATTCTATAGTTGCATCTGAATGTCAAATTCATGTTAGTTATGTTTGTCTGATGTTTGATAGCTTTCAACTTGTGAATACATCCATAAACTAGAATTTGCAAGTACTTTACTTGGCTTATCTGGCCATTCATATATAATTTGTGTGTATGTTTCTGCTAGTAAATTAGTTGTTCTTCGTACATTCATTTATTTACAACTCTCTGAACAATGATAATTAAAAGCTTTGTCAATATGGTTTGGTTTATGCATATCTTGAGTGAGTGAGGTTTGATTTAGTCATCTGACTTGATCCATTTGGGTGAATCATTGAGAAAATAATTAAGTTGCCACGCATCTTCGAGTTGCAACCTAGAAGAGTTTCCTAGAGAGCTAACAAATTGGGACCATTGTTGAGGAGAGGAGATTGAAGCTCATCTTCCCTTAGAGAATGACATAGATCCAAATTTGATGATAGAAAAATATTGGACATTGCCTTAGTTGTAATCATCTATCTGGCGACTCCATGAAGGACGAATTCAATGGGGACTCCACAATATTCAAATGTCAAAAGAATTTGTTGTTGTTTTGGCTCAGAGGTTTGCACCTCTTGACTTCTCTTCAGTTCTAGGTTTCCCACATCCATTACCTGATATGTCTGAATGGGGATATTTTCTACCTGTCTTCAAAGAGGATAAAGAAGACAATCCTGCAGAACATCTCCTCAAGTTTCATTAATGCATGGATCTACTAGATCAGCAGCATGAAAATGTCCGTATGAAAATGTCCATGTATTCATTGTACGGTGATGCACATTAGTGGTATTTTTCTTTACCTTCTTCCATCATTTCATCATTGAAGGATTTTTATAGGGCATTCACTGAGTATTGCAAAAGGTATTTTTTAGATGAGTTTGCATTTGGTAATTGCTGTGATGAATATGAATTACATTATAAGGTTGATAAACATGGATCTCTCCCTCACAATATGTAGTAGCCCTTGAATGATCTTCAAGATGATGCACTTTCCCATCAACATAACATGGAAATGGATTATAAAGGAGTTGAATGTTTGCTTACTATCATTAAATCTGATTATTGTGAACCTAGAGAATTTATTTCTTTAACTACACATGGAAATGATTGGCTTTCTACTAGTCAAATGACCATTGAAATCAGTAAGGCTATCCCACAATTTTCAGATTTGCAGACTAAGGAAAGTGGTAGTAACCATGAGGAACAAAATTTTCAGGGATGATCTAATCTTAAGCTAGAACATTAGCAGGATCCTCCTTGTCCTTATGAATATGTTGTTTCATATTATGATGAGGAACAATGTGAGCTTTTTCCAAATATGTTTCATGATCCTATTGCTGATACATATATACAATAAGCTTCATCTCTGTCATTAAGATGTTATCTTGATGCTTCTATACTCGACAAATACAATGATGGGGAAGAAGATTTTGAGGTTTATAAAGGGTTGTTGACTACTATGTTGTCATCTAGTCAAAATTTTCAGCAAAGGGATGATAAAAATGTATGCATGTTGTGGTTAATGATAGTTATGAAGAGTATGCTGCAATTATAGGGGACACTTCTTTTTGTGATCAATATATTAATGATCTTCAGGATGTTAATCACGGTGCAGATGTTTTTGACATTGTACCAAATGCATCTGCTGACTTAGAGTGGAAAGAAGATCAATTTGTTCCCTTTGAAAAACCAAAAGATAATTAACAAATTTCTATATCAGCATGTGACATATTTGAATATGTAGCAGATAGTAAGGGCATCCCTCAGTTTTTTGATTTGCAGACAAAGGGAGACTGCAGCAAATATGAAGAGGAATATGATGAGATGAAAAGATCAGATTAACAATCCATCCTATATGACTCTCTTACAGAAGTTGAGCACTCCACATTCAACATTGAGATTAGTGACAGCCATCAGCAAAAGAATCTCAGCCAGTTGGAGCATAAAGAGGTATTTCCTGTTGGATTTTATGATCCTATTGCAAACTATTTGGAATCCATGAAAAACATAGATTTTAAATATTTCTATCAGATGAAAGATGGATTTATCATATGTTCAAACCACTTTTCTATTGGATATAAATTCCTTTATTTTTGGGGTGAGGATCAAGGATAGGTTTAGCAAATCAGTTTTTGACATGGCTTCATTGGAAGCATGATGTCACTTGATAAGAAGCCTCTACTCATTAGAATTAAGAGTAGGAAAGAGAATAATATATTTATATGAGAAAGTAGACTTTTCTAGTTATTAGTTGTTGAATAAGTCAGACATGCTACAGGCATGCTATAGGTTTGCAGGGGACCAGTTGTAAAGGAAGCTCTTGAAAGGTGTTTCGAAGAATATTGTACTACTTACTCCATGCCCAATGGAACACTAGAATAGGTTCTGTATTTTGTTGTCCAGGAAAGGCATCAGATCTGTGCTTCTTGGAAACTCACAGGGAGGATTCCATCCCTGAGTAGGATCCAGATGTTATATCCTCAAATAAAATAGTCAAGTTTGTTTGTTTTAGGTGATAGGAAATCATTGAAAAATAAATTTCTAAATTTATTTTGGCTCATTTTTTAGAGCTTTAGGTATGTAATAAAGTTTGAAAAACATTGGATTTTTTTTTCTTCAAAAAGTTCAAAAATTGGGTTTCGATGGCTTAGGAGGACATTTCAACTGTTCATTAGCCACCGAAATCCTAGTTTTCAGTAGCTTAAATGTAAAATTTGAGGCTACCTTAGCCATCGAAATCGCAGGTTTTTCAAATGATAAACTACATTGGAAAAACTAATTTTTCTTAGCCATGGAGAGGCTTTTTTACATGCTCAAATAATCAATTGACAACTATAAATCCTCATATTTCCAATGGTACTTTCAGATATGCATTTACGACTCGAAAAGGTAGTTGAAATTCCCCCTCAATATGAGGAATCTCTTTCAGGAAGGTAGTGTTTTTTCTGTGCTGAGTCATCATTTCAAATGATGATCATGGGCATATGGAGGATAATTTTGAGAAAAGGTTGAAGGATTTTCCACCTGACATGTCAAAGAAAAATAAACTCTCTCATTTTTTCTATAGGTGTCACAGATTGGGAGAATCAAATCCATCTCTGAGCCCTAAATTTCAGATCTCAGAATTCCCATGTTTGACACATGTTTTTGAAATATAGATGTCAGGAAAATGAAAACAAATATAAAATAAGTCAAAGATGTTTTTTCTCATAAAAAACCAAAGAATAATAAAATCTCTCAATTTGCGTATAGGTGTCACATAATGGGAGAATCAAATCCATCTCTGATCCCTAAATTTCAGATCTCTGAATTCCCTTGTTTGACACATGTTTTTGAAATACAGATGTCGGGAAAGTGAAAATGAATCTCAAATAACCGAGAAGGGTTTTTTATCATAAAAAAACAACAACAATAAAGTCTCTCTATTTTTCTATAGGTGTCACAGATTGGGAGAATCGAATCCTTCTCTGACCTCTAAATTTAAGATCTCAAAATTCCCCTGTTTCACACATGTTTTTTAAATATAGATGTCGGGAAAATGAAAATGAATCTAAAATAACTGAGCGAGGTTTTTTCTCATAAAAAACCAAATAACAATAAACTCTCTGATTTTTCAAAAATCAGTTTTTATTTGAGAGATATAGGTCCATCTCCGAGCAGCATATTTCCAGAAATTTCTGCATTTTCCAGCCACCTCACAAATTCAGATTTGAGATAAGAAAATAGGTTATCAGATCCATATTTTGAGAATATTGAAACTGATTTTAAAGATTATTTAAGCCCATTTAAGGATAATTGTACAAGGTTTCAACTTTTAGATACTTTTTCAGATATTGTAAGCTCAAGCTTCTCATTTCATGATCAGTAATACAAGCTTCTTTTGCCATTACTTGTTCAAATTTTCATCTTCTTGTCTATTCTATAGTTGCATCTGAATGTCAAATTCATGTTAGTTCTATTTGTATGATGTTTGATAACTGTCAACTTGTCAATACATCAATAAACTAGAATTTACCAAGTACTTTACTTAGTTTATCTAGCCATTGATATGATGTTTGATAACTGTCAACTTGTCAATACATCAATAAACTAGAATTTACGAAGTACTTTACTTAGTTTATCTAGCCATTGATATATACTTTGTGTGTATGTTTCTGCTAGTAAATTAATTATTCTTCGTACATTCATTTATTTACAAATATCTGAACAATGATAGTTAAATGCCTTGTCAATATGGTTGTGTTTATCAATGTCTTGAGTGAGTGAGGTTTGATTTAGTCATCTGACTTGATCCATTTGAGTGAATCATTGAGAAAATAATTAAGTTATTGGGCATCTTCGAGCTGCAACCTAGAAGAGTTTCCTAGAGAGCTAACAAATTGGCGCTCTCTCTAGGGAGAGGAGATTGAAGCTCGACGTCCCTGGGAGAATGACATAGATCCAGCTTTGATGATAGACAAAGCTTGGACATTACCTTGGTTGTAATCATATATTTGGAGAATCCATGAAGGATTAATTTAGTGGAGACTCCACAATATTCAGATGTCAAAAGCATTTGCTCCTCTTTTGGCTCATAGGTTTGCACCTCTTGACTTCTCTTCAGTTCCTAGTTTCCCACATCTAGTACCTGATATGTTTGAATGGGGATATTTTATACCTCTCTTCAAAGAGAAGAAAGAAGACAATCCTGCATAACACATCCTCAAGTTTCATGAATGCATGGATCTACTATATTAGTAGCGTGAAGATGTTCGTATGAAAATGTTCATGTATTCATTGTATGGTGATGCATGCCGGTGGTATTTTTCTTTACCTTCTTCCACCATTTCATCATTGAAGGATTTTCATAGATCATTCACTGAGCACTGCAAAAGGTATTTTTCATATGAGTTTGCATTTAGTAATTGCTGTGATGGATATGAATTACATTATAAGGTTGATAGAGATGGATCTTTCCCTCACAATATGCAGTAGCCCTTCAATGATCCTCAAGGTGATGCACTTTCCCATCAACATAAACTAGAAATGGATTTTAAAGGAGTTGAATTTTTTCTTACTATCATTAAATCTGATTGTTGTGAATCTAAAGAATTGATTTATTTAACTACACATGGAAATGATCATCTTTTTGCTGGTCAAATGACCATTGAAATCAGGAAGGCTATCCCATAATTTTCAGATTTGTAGACTAAGGAAAGTTGTAGTAGCCACGAGGAACAAATTTTTTAGGGATGATCTAATCTCCAGCTAGAACATCAGGAGGATCCTCCTTATCCTTATGATGAGGAACAAGATGAGAATTTTCCAAACCTGTTTCAAATTATGATGAGGAACAAGGTGAGATTTTTCCAAACCTGTTTCATGATCCTATTGCTGATACTTCTATACAAGAAGCTTCATCTCTTTCATTAAGATATTATCTTGATGCTCCTATATTCAACAATATACAGTGATGCAGAAGAAGATTTTGAGGTTTATAAAGGGTTTTTGACTACTAGATTGTCATCTAGTTCTACTTCTCAACAAAGGGATGATCATAAATGTATGCATGTTATGGTTAATGATAGTTATGAAGAGTGTGTTGCAATACGGGAAACTTATTTTTGTGATCAATATATTAATGATCTTCAGTATGTTAATCACAGTGTAGATGTTTTTGACATTGTACCAAATGCATCTGTTGACTTAAAGTGGCAAGAAGATCAGTTTGTTCCCTTTGAAAAACCACAATTCAATGAACATATTTTTATATCAGCATGTGACAAATTGGAATATGCAGCAAATAGTAAGGGCAGCCCTCATTTTTTTTATTTGCAGACAAAGGGAGAGTGCAGCAGATATGAAGAGGAAGATGATGAGCTGAAAAGCTCATATCAGCAGTCCATCCTATATGACTCTTTGACAAAAGTTGAGCACTCCACATTCAGCATTGAGATCAGTGACAACCATCAGCAAAATCATTTCAAATAGTTGGAGAAATAGCATAAAGAGGTATTTCCTGTTGGATTTTATGATCCTATTCCAAACTATTTGGAATCCATGAACAACATAGATGTTAAAATATTACTGTCAGATGAAAGATGGATTTACCATCTCGTCAATCCACTTTTTTGTTGGATATGGATTCCTTTATTTTTGAAGTAAAGATCAAGGATAAGTTCAGCAAATCAGTTTCTAACATGCATTCATTGGAAGCATGATTTCACTTGATAAGAATCCCCTACTGATTAGAATTAGGAGTAGGAAAGAGAATAAGATCTTTATATGAGCAAGTAGACTTTTCCAGTTATTGCTTGTGAATAAGAAGGATAGGCTCCAGGCATGCTATAGGTTTGCAGGGGATCAGTTATAAAGGTAGCTCTTGAAAGGTGTTCAAGAAAAGATTTTACTGCTGACTCCATGCCCAATGGAACACTAGACTAGGTTATATATTTTGTTGTCCAGGAAAGGCATCATATCTGTGGTTCTTGGAACCTGACAGGGAGGATTCCATCCCTGAGTAGGAGCCAGATGTTATCTCCTCAAATAAAATAGTCAATTTTATTTTATTTTAGGTGATAGGAAGTCATTGAAAAATAAATTTCTAAATTTATTTTGGCCCATTTTTTAGAGATTTAGGTATGTAATAAAGATTGAAAAACATTGGATCTTGTTTTCTCTTCAAAAAGGTCAAAAATAAGGTTTCAGTGGCTTAGGAGGAAATTTCAACTGCTCATTAGCCACCAAAATCCCAGCTTTCAGCAGCTTAAATGTAAAATTCGAGGTTATCTTAGCCATCGAAATCGCAGGTTTTTTGAACGATAAACTACCTTGGGAAAACTAAAATTTATTAGCCACGGAGAGGTTGTTTTACACACTCAAATAGTATATTAACCACTAGACATCCTCATATTTCCAATGGTACTTTCAGATCTGTATTTATAGCTCAAGAAAGTAGTTAAAGGTCCCCTGCAAGATGAGGAAGCATTTTCAGGAAGGTGGTGTTTTTTCTGTGCTAAGTCATCATTTTCAAATGATGATATTGGGTGAATGGAGGATCATTTTGAGAAAATGTAGAATTATTTTGAGCTTGAAATGTCACAAAAAAATAATCTCTCTCATTTTTTCTACAGGTGTCACAAATTGGGAAAATCAAATCCATCTCTGAGCCCTAAATTTCAGATCTTAGAATTCCCCTGTTTGACCCTTTTTTTTGAAATACAGATGTCAAGAAAATCAAAATGAATATCAAATAAATAAGAGAGTTTTTTTCTCATGACAAAACAAAGAATAATAACATCTCTCATTTTTCCTACATGTGTCACATATTGGGAGAATCAAATCCATCTGTGAGCCCTAAATTTCAGATCTCAGAATTCCCTTGTTTGACACATGTTTTTGAAATGCAGATGTCGGGAAAATGAAACCGAATATCAAATAATGGAGAGACATTTTTTTGCATAAAAAACCAAAGAACAATAACCTCTCTCTTTTTTCCTACAGGTGTCACATATTTGGAGAATCGAATCCATCTTTGCGCCCTAAATTTCAGATCTCAGAATTCCCTTCTTTGACACATGCTTTTTAAATATACATGTGGGGAAAATGAAAATGAATCTAAAATAACTGAGAGAGGTGTTTTATCCTAAAAAACCAAGGAACAATAGCCTCTCTCAGTTATTCAAAATAGGTTTTTATTTGAGACAAATAGGTCAATATCGGAACACCATATTTCCATAAATTTCTGCATTTTCCAGCCACCTCACAAATTCGGATTTGAGATAGGAAAAGAGGTTATCAGGTCCATATTTTGAGGATCTTGAAACTGATTTTTAAATATTATTTAACCTCATTTAAGGATCATTGTACAGGGGTTCAACTTTTAGAGACGTTTTCAGATATTGTAAGCTCAAGCTTCTCATTTCATGATCAGTAATACAAGCTTCTTCTGCCATGACTTGCTCATATTTTCATCTTCTTTTATATTCTATAGTTGCATATGAATGTCAAATTCATGTTAGTTCTATTTCTCTGATGTTTGATAACTGTCAAATTTTCAATACATCCATAAGATAGAATTTGCAAGCACTTTACTTGGTTTATCTAGCCATTCATATATACTTTGTGTGTATGTTTTTGCTAGTAAATTAAGTGTTCTTCCTACATTCATTTATTTACAACTCTCTGAATAGTGATAGTTAAAATCCTTTTCAATCTGGTTGTGTTTATGAATTTCTTGAGTGAGTGAGGTTTGATTTAGTCATCTGAATTGATCCATTTGAGTGAATCATTGAGAAAATAATTAAGTTACCAAGCATCTTTGAGCTACAACCTAGAAGAGTTTCCTAGAGAGATAACACAAAGGTAACAACTAGAGCATGGTGATTCTGTGATGGTTTACATACATTTAAATAGACATCATGGAGCTAATGTGCATTCTTTGTCTGGATGGAAGCATGACGTTTTTGGTTCATGCTTGCGGGATGTGAAAACGACATCTTAGGATACTTTTGGTGGCTCATTTTTTACTGGGATCGACCACCTATTTGTCTATTGAGTCAGCAGTGTGTCCTTCCCTTTGTGTTCATTCCATTCTCAAAAGGTACCTTTGTGCATGGTTTCAGAGCTAGAAAATGAGTTTATAACCTTTATATGCTCATCCTTCTTCACAGCTCCCCCATCTGTGGGTAACACTATTGTATGAGGGGATTTGAAGAAGGGTCGCATCGCTTCTAGTAGAAACAAGCAGTTGCAGAAGCTTGTTATTGTTTTACTCCTCACCTTCCTCAAGGTGGTTTCTCCTAAATGCAATACGGTGCGGGTGAACCTTCAACCTCCTCACCACCTCAAATAAAGTTGGTAAGTGGAATTCACAAAGGTGGTGATGAAGAATTTGGAAACCCATCCTTCAAGTGCAAGCATTCGCTCTTACTAGTCACTGCTAAACATGGTCACCATGTATCAAGACTTTGGAGGGATTGATTGAATTTGGGGGTTCTGGAGGGACACCCATAGGACATGAAAACCTAGGCATCATGCACCACAAGGTATGGCTATCTAAAAATAGGTATATCTCTCAAACTACTTTATGTCTATTCCTCGATGGCTGGTTTTTTCCTAATCTAAACACCCAGGATGATACAGGAACATAAAGGCATGTTCGAAGACCATCAATACCCCCTTATAGACGAGCTTCTCAAATCAAACAACCAATTTAATTTCCTAGAAAAATCATACCTTTATGCAAATTAACGCTCCGAATTTTCTCCTCAGTGTTCACTCATCTCCTACTCTTCAGCGGCTATGGAGGGTGGTGTTTATATAGGGTGATGAATATGGACACGGAGATGATTTTTCATCATTATTGCATAATCCTTAGTTGGTTATCATAATAGTAACACGAGTAGAAACATGGGTGGGGATTTTGATTTCCTGCTGAGAGTCTAGCCATGCCACCTCCTTTGATGTTGACTTTCTATCAATATCAAGCATGGAATTTGGGTCTAGCATTCTTTTCCCTTTCACTTATGGTGATGGTGGTATTCAGAATAATTTTGGCTGACTGCATCCCTTTGCTTCCTATAAAGGCCATATTCGCTGCTTCAAAGATCCAAGTTCATGATCTCTCGCTGCTTCTTATGTAAGCTTCGTGACGGATCTCTGGATTCGGGAAGGCAGGTGATGCCATGGACATAATTTTCACCTAGGGCATGTCACAAATGGCATCGAAGGATATGATTATTGATCAGATCATACATGACGATATCCTTTCTATACCATACTTGACTAGGAGACGACCTTTACTAGGTTGAAAGATTCTATACCATTGATCTCAACCCATCATGTATCCATCATAGACATGTACATGGCCTCCGCTCGTTTCCATTTTTAGTAATACTCAAGGGGTTTGAGAATGCCTACCTTGTCCATTCACGCAGTATTTCAATCCTATCCATGCTAGCGCTTCATACATTTAGTTGGGCTATCGTCAGCTCCACAAATCAGAAGGAACAAACCTTTTCAACTCCATGTGGATCCTTTCCTTTGCAATCTAAGCATTTGGTATGTAACATCTTCACACTAGATTCCAACACTAACCATTTGCATAGCTTGATCCAGGAGAATCAACATCGACTGTTGATGAGTAAAATTACTTAATTAATACCATTCCACATTGGAGACCTTAGCACTTCGTCAATATTCCCTCATTCAATCGATTTGGCACCTTCAGATCATGTAACTTACCACATCCTTCGATCAACCCCGAGCTCATGTCATGAGCGTTGATCTTTGTATCCCCTACTACTTTTCATGATTCCAAATATCAGCTTTATCCATGCTAGTTCAAATTACGGAATTAGCTACGACCGGAGATCTATATCCACCTTTATCTCAGCCATCCGATCCTTTCTCCTTTTAACACATTTTGTGATTTGGGAAAGTTTGTCCCTCTACGGATGTTTATTGAGAGAAATCATTTAGGTCCATCAATTTTTCGATTTCAATCGATCTCCAACACTTCTCCCCTTTAACTAACTTCACAAGCCTCAAAATTAAATCCACGCTTGCATCTCTACTCCATGGAATCGCTTTCCGCCGTCGATATTCACCATCCTGAATCTAAACCATTGAATCTTGACACTCTTTACCATATTTACGTCGTTTCATGTTTCAATATACATAAAATATATATCACCGTAGATCACAATCCACTTTCATTTCAACGGTTCCCGATGAAAAACTTGCTAACCTGATAACCTGATATGTGTTTCTGTAAAATTTCATCAAATAGGACCATTTTCAAACCTTGCAAGCCCATAATTCAAAAATTCAAACATAGCGCTAATAGCTAGATCCATTAGGGATGCTATCCTTTCAGTTAGGTAGCAAAGAACCCCGTAGACTAGGTACCAGGTCCATTGGGCTGCTCTCAGTCTTTCTTTGAAACCCTCAATCTACTCTGAGATGAACCACAAACTGAACTACTCTGTATGCAGAATTCTATCAATATTTGAATTGTCACCTGGCCATACTCTGAAAACTGAAAATGACTATCATTGCAGACATTAACCTATAACTGGATTTCCCTTGAAACTAAAACTACACTAAAAATGCTGAAATAAATGCTCGCCATGTCAAGCTTATTCATTCCTACCTATCCTACTTAACTGATCCCAAATGCACAAACAAGTAAACTCCAACTTCCAATGAAGCCAATCAAGTAGATGATCCCATAAACTAACTCTCTTTTCATGTTTGATAAAAAATAGAGATGATATACTTTATGGAAGAAGGTTATAAGAAAGAAATTGATCTTTATAGTAGAGATATAACCCGTCATTACCATTACCCAACCTCTCCATGTATTATGCCACCGAATCATAGAAAACATGACAACTCTCAACATACTCTGTCCTTTGCTTACCATAGGAAAGATGTCCAAAATGTAACTCTAGCATACTGTCAAACTGATCTTCAAAAGAAATTTAAAAGGAACTATCATGACTAATTTCAAATGAAATATCCACATTTTCATCCAAAATTTCTGAATTTAAAAATTCACCTTGTTACAGAGAGAAATTCCTATGGCTTGGGGTACCACAACAGACAGCTTGACTCCAGAAATCAATCCTTTCCAATATGCAATAGAAATTAAATGTCTAACACTAAAGTATCAGACCTCGTACCTTATTCCGGATGGTTGAAGTAGATCCCTATTGAGCTTTCCAACTTCAACTTGAATTGATAGATTACTTCCTCAACAATAAGTAAAGAATAAAAGCATTCTATATATCATGGTGTTAGATCTATTCTAGCATATATAATCAATAATGTACAAGCATTTGACATAATCCCATGGATAAAATATTCATTCAAATACACATTATTGGACAGGAAAAGATATTTCTATTAATATAAATCAGAGATCACAAGATACAACCTCTAACGACACGTCTGCGAACTGGAGAAACTGAATCCCCCACTTGGGCCTCCACCACCTCAATCCTCCATCTCTCGATATCAAGCTCACAAGCAAAAGGCAAGCTTGGGAAGAACACACTAGTGCTCCAAGGGACAAAGGGATGCAGACTCAGGCATAAGTTCTGGCAACAATGGACTATAGTTTCTTTACTCTCAATTCTCTCTTGTTGCCTTCAATGTACCAAGGGGTTCCTTATATAGCCTTTCAAAGGGGTAATGAAAGGTAAAATCCGAGCGATCTCAAGGCATAGGGAAGGCCAAGAGTCAAATGAGTCGGATCCATGTCAAGGAAAACTCCAAAAGGATTTGGATTTTGTACACATCCCGATGTACATGGTTTTAGTGGGAAAACTCACATATATACGTGCTTATGGGTTTAAAAGTCGCATGTATCATTTTTCACATGTTTTTAGGGATGATCAACGAAACATCAAAGGACAAAAAATGGTCCATGGGGTCTAAGGAGTCTGCAGCAAGACAGGGGAAGGCCATACAAAGTGTGATTCACCTGGAGTGGTGAAATCAACTATAACAGATGCCCCCTAATGTGTGAGTTCAGAGGGGTCATACGATGGCTGAAATACATTATAAGTCCATCCCATAAGTGGAGTGATGAAGGATCCCAAATGGAAGACCAGCCACTCAATCAGCATAATACAATAATACAACTCTGCAAATAACTGCAAGTACATATAGCAGTCCCAGATACATAAGAGTACAATGGCCATGAATAGGCATGATACATAATATCACATATGTGGTCATCACCATGTACAATATACATAGATTAGAATCTCCATGATGAAGATATACAAAGGAGCATGATCTCCATAATGGCTGAAGATATAATAGATCAAGATCTCCATAGTGGCTGGAAATATCTGACATATACTGGAATCAAGTCACGAGAGATGAAATATCATGAACACTGGAACGATTAAGGAGGTAGCATATAGGAGATGCCACCAATATAGAAAGTCTTCTACACAAACCGCTATGAGTACATGTCCTACTATGCGAATAGAGGTGTCAAGTTCGAACATAGTAGTCCATCATCTAATTACCGATCATTAATGTATATATTTAATAGACGTGAGATCACCCACCGATGATGAAAATGGGAATCAAGGTAATAGAGTGCAAACTGACAAGTGTGAATAAATGTGTTGAGGTCAAACACTTGAGAGGATCCATCGATCAGGGGACATTGATGTATTCCCAAAAACAGTCAATGGCGAGAGAACCTGCCACTGATGACTGCAAGTCTTAAGACACTCAAAATGACTCTAGATTCCAATCCCAAAATAAATGATCTGAAGTTTATGGGATGAAATCCACTGGAAGGAGGGCATTAAGGCATCCCCCATCATCCAACACGAGGTACTCAGCAAAGCTGTATAATGTGGAAGGACTTGATCATAAGGTGCAGGAACTAGTAACTGTATCGGGAATGACCGACATGAAAAGTCAAGATAATTGAGGAATGGCTGACTCAGGCTTAAACTTCCTTTGAACAAGAGAATAATGGCGTATGGTGACTAAATAAAGGTAGCATAGACTTGATATACAAACTGGGACGTCTCTGCGACACAGGAGGCATCGACAGAGGCTCCATAGGGACTGGAAGCTTAACCGGTCGGTGGAGATAAACTCAGATAAATGAGTACAGCTCCTAAAGTCAAACTATAACCCAACCAATGGATGTGATATACAGTGCTCTGTTTGAAGGCGACACGACTCGATAGCTGCCACAGATAACATCTTTCCTTGTCCGGCTTTTTGGTTTTTTTATTTTTGGACTTTTTCAGTTATTTAAAAAGCTTGAAAAAGGAATAAAATAGCTTTATAGTTACATACTAGGAGGAGACGAGTGTCATAAAGGCAAACAAACTAGTTCCAAGTAGTGGAACATACCTATGCTCAATGTAAGGATACATGTGTAGGATATCAACACTCGAGGGAAAATCCCCTCCCGGTAAAAAGGGAATCAAGCTACGAAGGATATAAAAAATGGCTCTGCATGGCTAGACATGAGACAAGCTTGGGCTATATGTCTGAAATGGAATGTCAGGGAAGCCATCATAAAGCTCAATAAGGTAGGAAAATCTCATGATAATGCATTCACAACTTGACATACGGGAGTCCTAAGGGAAATAGGCCAGCAAAAGATCAAGAGGAGTATGAGGCTCTTGTGAAATGTCATGGAAGTACTATACAACGGACTCCCACACCCTAAAGGAGAAAACATTGGCATGGGCACCAAATGAAAATAAGGTGCTAACTAGGGTACCCATGTAAGGTAAATCTCTACAACTCATATCATGCCACTTCTAAAGTAGCAAGAAGGTTCCATGACATAATAGAGTGGGCTTGTACCTAATGTCATGATGAGATGGTCATAAGGTTATGCATAAGTGCAATCAGAAGTGAAATCCTAACCTATATACCAGATCAGACATAATACCTATGATAGGAACAAACAGGTCGAAACCTCAGAGAGAGTGTACAAAAACTAGACCCTGCATGATAACCATATTAGTCCAAAACAATCCAAAATAGTCAATAAAGAATCCAAACTATAGGGAATAGGGAGGAATGATCATCACAACTGCTCCTAAAGGAAACAATGCGGTGAATGATGGGACATAAAAAGGAAAGTAAGGTGTAGACCCAACGTTCATGCATCCATTACCACCCCCATGAGGGTGACCACCGATGTAAAGACTGATCGAAAGGAATAAAAATACTCCACAAATGGATTAGAGGATGGGATATGACCATTCCCAAATCTATGAGCACGGTAAGGGGCTATGATGTCCCCAAGTCTGACACCACGGTCTGTACTAGGACCAAGGATAGGTGATAGGACACCAGGCATGCCGAAAATAAAAGGACCCAAACTCAAGAGAGAATAAATATACGTAAGTAACTATGATCCCAAAGGCCAACTAGTGCACAAAGAGCACACTCCTAAGAAAATCTACAGCCAAAATACAAGCAAACCAAGGGGGGGATATGCGAGCTCCTGAATGAAGCAGGTATGTCTCACCCAGTAGAGCCTTGAGACTCCCATACACAACAAGTAGAGGTACATAACCAATTATTGTCACCCTTAGCTTCAACACGTAAAGCGACTATGCTGTCCAACCCCAACCTAGCCGAGACATCCGTAGAATAACCCCTGCAAAGTATCCCCTCGATATCCTAGGTAAGGCCACTAAGGTCACCTCAATATAATCAATGCTCAGGTGGGCAGTTGCAGGTGGGATTGACCATATGGCAGGGTAGCAAAGCCTGAAACTCTTGAAAGAGCCCCCAGATACGAATACAATCCTGGAAATATCTTCGTTGCTGCTCAATTATGACTAGGGGTCATCCCAGTCAATAGCCGCTCACACTGCCTCGTGCTTAACTCCCTTTTGAGAGGAGGATCCTGAGAAACACTAGTTATACCAAGGATTTCACACACTCACCTGGACAGACACATACATGTTGTTGTTTAGTGATCTTGGAGAATTTACTTACAATGAACTATTCCAATATCCTAAAACCTAAGCTTGTTGGTGCACCCTAGAAAAGAAACGAGTGTATTTCATTTTAATTTAGCGTTGATTTTAATTGGCTTTATTACTCAAAATAGGGATATGACCATGCAACTAATGTTGTTATGATGCAACATGAAGTAAAATGCACACCTAACAATCAATGCAAATGCATTGTGTCCATGAAAAAAGGGTATGCTACTACGTGAAATGCACAATTTTCTTCAAATGATGAATGCAATCTTTTCCTATATGAAGTCCTAACTAGTACTCCAAAGCAAATCTAGTGCAAGTACAATGCAAAGATGCAAAATTCAATGCATGATGATAAGCAAATGTTTTTCAATTTTTTGAAATAATATGAGATGCAAAAAGCAAAAGAATGATTCTATGACCCCTAGAATCTGCAAGCACAAAAAAACAACACTCAAGCAAAGCACTAAGGTAAAAGAACTCTAATGCACTAATCTCAAACAAAAAATCGAAAATGCCATGACAAGAACCTTCTTAAAAAAAAATTTAGCCTGATAAAAATTTTTCTGGTCAGAAACAGAGGTCTAAACAGACTTAGGCAGTGCCAAAGGAGACTCAACAATTATCCAAATTCACCCAGCAACCAATTAACTCCCACAAAAAGGAAAAATCAAGGGCATACGCAACTGTTCGCAGTAAACCCGCGTGTATACGTGACTATGAGTTGAAAACTCATGTACAGGAAGAAAGGTGCATAAACTCAAGGAAAACAGACAAACTGATAAAAACTTCACACCAATCAGACACTACCAGGCATACATTCCCCCAAACCCAACACAGAAACAAGAGAGAAAGAACAATTCAAATTCATTGAATGCCAATAAAACAACCCCCAAAGGACAACTACTAGGAACTCCCCAGCGGAGTCGCCAATTCTATTACGGAGAGAAATTCCTATGGCTTGGGGTACCACAACAAACAGCTTGACTCCAGAAATCAATCCTTTCCAATATGCAATAGAAATTAAATGTCTAACACTAAAGGATCAGACCTCGTACCTTATTCCAAACGGTTGAAGTAGATCCTCTTTGAGCTTTCCAACTTCAGCTTGAATTGATACATTACTTCCTCAACAACAAGTAAACAATACAAGAATTATATATATCATGGTGTTAGATCTATTCTAGCATATATAATCAATAATGTACAAGCATTTGACATAATCCCATGGATAAAATATTCATTCAAATACACATTATTGGACAGGAAAAGAAATTTCTATTAATATAAATCAGAGATCACAATATACAACCTCTGATGGCACGTCTACGAACCGGAGAAACTGAATCCCCCACTTGGGCCTCCACCACCTCAATTCTCCATCTCTCGATAGCAAGCTCACAAGCAAAAGGAAATCTTGGGAAGAACACACTAGTGCTCCAAGGGACAAAGGGATGTAGACTCAAGCATAAGTTCTAGCAACAATGGAATATAGTTTCTTTACTCTCAATTCTCCCTTCTTGCCTTCAATGTACCAAGGGGTTCCTTATATATCTTTTCAAAGGGGTGATGAAAGGTCGAATCCAAGCGATCTGAAGGCATAGGGAAGGCTAGGAGTCAAGTGATTCGGATCCATGTCAAGGAAAACTCCAAAAGGATTTGGATTTTGTACACATCCTGATGTACATGGTTTTAGTGGGAAAACCCGCGTATATACACGCTTATAGTTTTAAAATTCATGTGTATAATTTTTCACATGTTTTTAGGGATGATCAAGGAAACATCACAGGATAAAAAATGGTCCATGGGGTCTAAGGAGTCTACAGCGGGACAGGGGAAGGCCATACAAAGTGTGATTCACCTGGAGTGGTGAAATCAGCGATAACACACCTTCCTTATATGCTTCAGCAGAAATATCATTCTCTTCTCCAACAGAATCAAAGCAAACACAATCCTTCTTTATGGGATGAAATTTCTGAATGTGAAAGAATAAAAGAAGAATTTATTTGGGAATCCTCACCTCTTTCTTTGTGATCCAATGTTTCATTGCAAACCACTGATTTATCCATTAGTAGAGATTGACTGCATGATTTTTCATCCTCATCATCTTCTATTTCAAACAAGTCCATGAAATGTACCATATCCTCAAATTTCTGTTTTTGCTTAGAGGCTTTAAGCATTTGTCTTATCAGTTCAAATAAAGAATAACAAAACGGTAAACTATCACCTTAATCATACTCATTGTCCTCTATTTTTTCAGCCTTCTGACTTTGGATTACAGTCAGCTTCTCTTCACTAATAGACCTTGATTCCATAATTGGCTTTGTAGGTATAACATCCAAGAATTCATCCTCATATTTATCATATATGGGCATATCAAAATCCTTTTTAAAATCACCATTAACAGAATTTTTAACAGGCCGATTGCAATATTCAGAATTTTTTTTAGTAAAACCATCTTCTTCTACATATTTGGGCTGATAATTTCTCTGTTTACTAAGAGAGGGTTCGAGAAGCATAGAGAATGTTTATTTTTGTTTGTGTTTCTCAACCAAGTCTAATTTCTTTTCCATTTTATCACCATGGTATTGGTATGAATTTTTTTTGGACATGCTAATATTATCTTCCACCTCCAAACAATCAATAAACATGTGCTGCAATGTGATTGAATTTCTCTCCAAAATAAGTAATGAAATTTCAAGATGAAAGGCAGCTGCATAATGATGCTTATCAGCATTTTCAAGAGGTTGGATTCCTTTTGTCATGTTATAGTAAAAGCTTGCAAGCCTCCTGTTAAAACTAGACATGATTTCACCCTCCCGTTTCCTCGAGGAATAGAAATATGAAAGTATTTGGTCTAATGGCATTCTCTTACACCAAAATTTCAAAAATATGTCAGAAATATTTTCCCATGTACTGATGGATTCAGGCTGCAAGTGATTAAACCATTCCTTATCATTTCCTTTCAAAGATTGGGAAAAATCCCTCATGCAGACATCAACATGTTCTACTTCAAAGAGGTCAAGGAAATGCTCAAAGTCTTGTAAATGTTTTTCAGCTGTAAGGTTTTTGGATTCTCCATCAAAATTAGGACGGTACTTGTCGTGTTTTGTAGGGAAATCATGAAGAATGAGAGGTAAGTGCAGTGTTCTATATCAGTTTGGGATATTAGAAGAAACATAGCTATGTGGAATGTAAGTATTTTCAACTGTGGTTTAATGAGGCTCACAAGGGTGGCCTTTAAATTCATGTGGGTCGAATGAAATATCTTGATCAAAATAAAACGTACAGGATGATAGAATGCTTTCAGTTCATAAAGAAGGATATACAAGAGTAAATTCATGGTGTTTTTTTGAGTGCAATGCATAATGAAAAGGTGTTTTGACAACTTTAGTAAAAGATAGTACAAAATTTTAAAAAAAGGATAAGACATATTGGAGAAAACTGAAACTTAAGTACCTTGTCCTTTAATCCTGCATTTCTATATTTTTTTAATGAGCTCATTTCCCCTGTAGAGCCTACCAGTTTTCTTTCAAAACTTGATCTCTAGATCATATACCCAGTGGAGTCACCATAAGCTAGATTCTCTAAGAATGGAGTCAGTAGGTGAAATATGCACAACCTTATTGATGTCTGACTACTATTCACCATCAACAATCAAATCTAGAACTATGTCTTTCATACCCAGGGAGGATTTGAAGCTTTGTCCCCAAAAACGGCACCAGTTTGTTAGCACTCTGAATGTACCCAGGTTGTGGAAAGGTAGATTCCGAGGTAACAACAAGAACCAATTTAGACTGTATTTCTGACCCAATACAATCAGAGAGGGGTCTCTCACTATTTACAAGGTTTTCATGCTCAAAATATTCAATTAGAGATAGTTAGAAGGTCAGATTTTCGAATAGAACAAGTTTGTTTTCATAAAATTTGGTGGGACAATTATGGAGGAGACCATTGGGAAATGAAGTCAACAACCAGGTCTGAAAGTAGGTTGCAGGAGGTAGGAAGTCTAAAGGTGTGTGGACAGAGGAAAAATAGACATCGTTTCTTTAATCTCGATGTATTAGCAGGTTGATTAGGTAGCAGAAGGAAACAACCCGTCAACCAAAGCACTTAACTGAGGCGAATTCTGCAAGACTTTAGAAGAAAATGTTTTAAAATGCTTGAAAAATGGACCTAGAGAATGCAAGATGAATTTTGACCCATATACACTAATTCTCAAACATGAAATCAAATACAAAATGGAGTGGAAATGGGATAAATAGTCACATAAAGAAATGACATATTTAAGAAAAAGATGGCACAAGAATCTCTTCTATGAGAGGTTTAGTGTTCCTCCTATGGAATTTTATTCATCTCTAAGAAAACTAAAACCCATTACAATGCAAATCTTCTCCTCTCTTGAAAACCCAACCCGTCTCCCCTCTGTGGGGAGTCCATTTATAATGTGGCAGACCCCTAAGGCTAATCCTCGAAAATAGGATATGAAACTGTTTACACTCATAATCATAACTAACAACTAGAGCATGGTGCTTCCACCATGGTTTAAATGGATCTAATGCATGTGCACAGTTTGGATGGCAGCACGACGTTTCTAGTTCTAAGATTGTGGGTTGTGAAAACAACATCTCAAGATGCTTCTGGTAGCTCATTTTTACTGGGCGCGACCACCTATTTGTCTGTTAATTCAGAAGCGTGTACTTCCCTTTGTGATCATTCCATTCTCAAAAGGTACCTTTATGCATGGTTTCAAAGTTGGAAAAGGAGTTTATATCCTTTCTATGATCATCCTTCTTCACAGCTCCCCCCTCTGTGGGGTAACACTGTTGTATTGAGGGGATTTGAGGAAGGGTCGCATCGCTTCTAGTAGAAACATGCCTCTATAGTGGATTTTCATTTTTCTACTCCTCACCTCCACTAAGGTGGGCTATCCTACAAGAAATACGTTGGGGTAGTCCTTCAAACTCCTCACCACCTCAGATAAAGTTGGCAAGTGGAATTCACAAAGGTGGTGATGAAGACTTTGGACACCCACCCCTCCAGTACGAGCATTTGGTCCTACTGGTCACTGCTAAGCATGGTCACCATGTACTAAGGCTTTGGAGGTAGTGATTGTATTTGGGGGTTCTGGAGGCCCCACCTACAGGACATGAAAACCCAGGCACCGTGCAATAGGAGATATGAATATCTGAAAATAGCTATATCTCTCATAGTGATGTATGTATGTTCCTCAATGGTTGATGTTTTACTAGTGTAAGAACCTAGGATGATACAGGAATGTAAAGTCATGTTCGCCAACCATCAATAATCCCCAAAAAACAAGCTTTTGAAACCAAACAAGCATTGCAATTTGCTAGAAAACTTAAACCTTTATACAAATTAATGCTGTGAATTTTCTCCACAACGTTCACTCATCTTCTACTTTTCAATGGCTTTGGAAGGTGGAATTTATATAGGGTGATGAATATGGACACAAAGATGAGTGATTAGCATTATCGTACACTCTTTAGTTGGTTATCATAATAGTAACATGAGTGGACACGTGGGTGGGGATTTCCATTTCTTGCTAAGAATCCAGCCACGCCACCTCCTTTGATGTTGCGTTGCTGTCCATATGGATAATGGAATTTGGGTCTAACATTATTTTCCATTTAACTTATGCTAACGGTGGTATTCACAACGATTTTGGCTAACTGCATCCCTTTTCTTTGTGTAAAGGATGGATTTGCCGCTTCAAAGATCCAAGTTTGTGATCTCCCTCTACTGCTTACATCAGCCTCATGATGGATCTCTAGAGTTGGGAAGGATAGTGATTCCATGGACATAATTTTCACCTAAGGCATGTCACAAATGGTGTTGAGGGATATCATTATTGGTCATATCATACGTGAGGATATCTTTTGTGTACCAGACCTGAATAGGACATGACCTTTACCAGGTTGGAATATTCTAGACAATTGATCTGGACCCATCTTGTATCCATCGTACAAATGTACATGGCCTCTCCTTGTTTCCATTTTTAGAAATACTCAGGGGGTTCAAGAATTCCTACCTTGTCCATTCGCGTAGTATTTTGATCCTATCCATGCTAGCGCTTCGTACATTCAGTCGGGTTATTGTCAGCTCCATCTCTTAGAAGGAAAAAACCTTTTCAACTCTAGTTTGATCCTTTCCTTTTAAATTTGATCATTTGGTACATAACATATTGACACCATATTCCAACACTAACCACCTATAGAGCTTGATCTGGGAAAATCAACATTAACCATTGATCAGTAAACTGCCTTCATAAGGACCATTCAACTTTTGAGACCTTAACACTTAATTAATATTCCCTCATTCAATCTATTTGGAAACTTCAAATCGCAAAATTTACCATGTTCATCAATCAACCACTACCTCATGTCGTGACCGTTGATCTTTGTATCTCCTACCACTTTTCGCAATTTAAAATATCAACTTTATCCATGCTAGTTCAGATTGCAGAATTGGCTATGACCATAGATCTATCTCCACCTTTATCTCAATCGTCTGATCCTTTCTCCTTTTAACACATTTCAAGATTTGAGAAATTTTCTCCCCCTACATATGTTTATTGAGTGGAATCATTTAGGGCCATCGATTTGCTTTGCATCGATCTCAACCCTCCAATAGTTCTCCCGTTTAAACGACTTTGCGAACCTCAAAATTAAATCCTTCCTCGCATCTCTGCTCCACGAAATCACTTTCCATCAGCGATCTTCAACATCCTAAATATGAACTATTGAAGCTTGACACTCTTTACCCTATTTCTACCGCTGCATGTTTCAATCTATAGAAAATATCTGTCACTATAGATTACAATCCACTTTCCATCCGACGGTTCCTGATGAAACACTTTCCAACCCAATAACTTGAAAGGCGTTTCCATAAAATTTCATCAAATAGGACCATTTTCAAACCTTATAATCCCATAATTCAAAAATTCAAACATAGTGCTAACAGCTAGATCCATTACGGAAGCTAACCTCCCAGTGAGGTAACAAAGAAGCCCGTAGACCAGGTGCCAGGTCCATTGGGCTACTCTCAGTATTTCTCTAGGAACCTAAATCTACTCTGAGCTGAACCACAAACTGAGCTACTATGTAAGAATATTTCTTTCAATATGTAAACTGTCACTTGGCCATAATCTAAAAATTGAAAATGACTATAACTGCAGACTTTAACCCATAACTGGACTGTGCTTGAAACTAAAACTACACTAGAAATTGCTGAAAAAAAATTCTTGCCATATCAAGCTTATTGATTCCTACCTATCCTAATTAAATGATCCCAAACTACAAATAAAGCAAACTTTGACTTCCAATGAAGCCAATCAAGCAAACGATCCCATAAACTAACTCTCTCTTCATGTTTGATAAAAAAAAGAGATAACAAATTTAACGGAAGAAGGTTATAAGAAAGAAATTGATCTTTACAGTAGAGATATAACAAGTCATTACCATAACCCAGTCTCTCTATGTATTCTGACATCGGATCATAGAAAACATGACAACTCTCAACATACTCTGTCCTTTGCTTACCATAGGAAAGCTATCCAAAATGTAACTCCTCTAGCATACTGTCAAACTGATCTTCAAAATAAATTTGAAAGGAACTATCATGACTGATTTCAAATGAAATATCCATAATTTCATTCAAAATTTCTGAATTTAAAACTTCACCTTCCTTACATGCTTCAGCAGAAATATCATTCTTTTCTCCAACAGAATCAAGCAAACACAATCCTTCTTTAAAGGATGAAATTTCTAAATGTGAAAGATTAAAATAAGCATTTATTTGAGAACCCTCACCTCTTTCTTTGTGATCCAATGCCTCATTACAAACCACTAATTTATCCATTAGAAGAGATTGAATGCATGATTGTTCATCCTCACCATCTTCTATTTCAAACAAGTTCATCAAATGTACCATATCCTCAAATTTTTGTTTTTGTTTAGAGGCTTTAAGAATTTTTCTTATCAGTTAAAATGAAGAATAACACAAAGGTAAACTATCACCTTCATCATACTCATTGTTCTCTATTTTTTTATCCTTCTTACTTTCAATTATAGTCAGTTTCTTTTCACTAATAGATCTGGATTCCATAGCTAGTTTTCTAGGTATAACATCCATGCATTCATCCTAATATTCATCATATATGGGGGTACCGAAATCCTTTTTAAAATCACCACTAAAATAATTTGTAATAGGATGATTGCAATCTTCAGAAAATAGATTAGTAAAACCATCTTCTACATCTTTGGGCTGGTCAATTCTCTGTTTACTAAGAGCGGGTTTGAAAAGAATAGATAATGTTTCTTTTTGTTTATGTTGCTCAACCAAGTCTAATTTCTTTTCCATTTTATTACCACGGTCTTGGTCTAAAATTTTTTTGGACATCCTAAGATGATCTTCCACCTCCACACAATCAATAAACATGTGCTGCAATTTGATTGACTTTATCTCCAAAAGAAGTAAAGACATTTCAGGATGAAAGGCAGCTGCGTAATCAAGCTTAGCAACATTTTCAAGAGGCTAGATTCTTTTTGGCATGTTATAATAAAATATTGTGAACCTTCTGTTAAAACTAGACATGGTTTCGCCCTCCTGTTTCTTAAGGGAATAGAAATATGAAAGTATTTGGTCTAATGATGGATTCATGATGTAAGTGATTAAACCATTCCTTATCATGTCCTTGCAAATATTGGGAAAAATACCTCATGCAAACATCAACATGTTCTACTTCAAAGAGATGAATGAAATGCTCAAAAGTTTGTAAATGTTTTTCAGTTGTAAGGTTCTTGGATTCTCCATCAAACATAGGAAGGAACTTGTAGTGTTTTGTAGGGAAATCATGAACAATAAGAGGTAAGTGTAGTGGTTTGTATCAGTTTGGGACATTGGAAGAAAAATAGCTATGTGGAATGTAAGTATTGTCAACTGTGGTTTCATGAGGCTCACAAGGGTGGACTTTAACGTCATGTGGTTCGAATGAAATATCTTGATCAAAATCAAACATAGAGGGTGATGGAATACTTTCAGTTTGTAAATAAGGATATACATGAGTAAATTCATGGTGTTGTTTTGAGTGCAATGCATAATGAAAAGATTTTTTGACAAGATTAGGAAAAGATAGTAAAAAAATTTCAAAAAAGGATAAGACATCTTGGAAAAAACTGAAACTTGAGTACCTTATCCTTTTATTATGCATTTCTATATTTTTTTAATGAGCTCGTTTCCCTAGTAGAGCCTGCCATATTTCTTTGAAAACTTGATATCTGGATCATATACCCAGTGGAGTCATTGTAAGCTAGATTCTCTGTGATTGGAGTTGCCAAGTCAAATCTGCACAACCTTCTTGATGTCTGACTATTGTTCACCATCACCAATCAAATATGGAACTATGTCATTCATACCCAGAGAGGATTTGAAGCTTCGTACCTAGCAATGACACTGGTTTGTTAGCACTCTGAATGTACCCAGGTTGTGGAAAGGTAGATTCCAAGGTAACAACATGAAGCACTTTAGACTATATTTCTAACCCAATACAATCAGATAGGGATCTCTCACTATTTACAAGGTTTTCATACTCAAAATATTCAATCAAAGACAGTGAGAAGGTCATTTTTCTAAATAGAACAAGTTTGTTTTCATAAAATTTGGTGGGACAATTATGGAGGAGACCATTGGAAGATGGAGTCAACAGTCAAGTCAGAAAGTAGGTTGCAGGAGGTAGGAAGTATGAAGGTGTGTGTACAGAGGCAAGATAGACACTGTCTCTTGAATATGTAGGTATTAGTAGGTTGATTAGCAGACAAAAGGTGACAACCCATCAAACAAAGCACCTAACTTATGCGAATTTTGCAAGACTCTAAAAGAAAATGATTTAAAATGCTTGAACAATGGACCTACATCATGAGAGATGAATTTTGGTGCATATACAATAATACTCAAACATGAAAGTAAATACAAAATTGGAGTGAAAATAGGATAAACAGTCACATTAAGAAATCACTTATTGAAGAAAAAGATGGCACAAGAATCTCTACCATGAGAGGTTTAACATTCCACCTCTGCAATTTTATTCATCTCTAAGAAAACAATAACCCATTACAATGCAGAGCCTCTCCACTCTTGAAAACCCAACCCTTCTCCCCTCTATTGGGAACCCATTTATAATGTCATAGACCCCCGAGGATAATCCTCGGAAATAAGATCTGAAACCGCTTACATTCATAATCAAAACTAAAAACTAGAGCGTGGTGTTTTCACCATGGTTTACATATATTTAAAATGACATCATGGAGCTAATACATGTGCTTGGTCTGGATGGAAACACAACGTTTTTGGTTCTGAACTTGCGGGTCGTGAAAATGACATCTCAGGATGCTTATGGAGGCTCATTTTTCACTGGGATTGACCACCTGTCTGTCTGTTGAGTCAGTATTGTGTCCTTCCCTTTGTGTTCATTACATGCTCAAAAGATACATTTATGCATGGTTTCAGAGCTAACAAAGTTGTTTATATCCTTTCTATGCTCATCGCTCTTCACAACTCACCCCTCTACGGGTAACACTATTATATGAGGGGATTTGAAGAAGGGATGCATCGCTTCTGGCAAAAACAATCCTCTGCAGTGGATTTTTATTCTTGTAATCCTCACCTGCCCCGAGGTGGAATCTCCTACAGGAAATATGGTGGGGTGCACCTTCAACCTCCTCACCACCTTAGATAAAGTTGGCAAGTGGAATTCACAAAGGCGGTGATGAAGACTTTGGACACCCACCCTTCCAGTAAGAGCATATGCTCCTACTGGTCACTGCTAAATATGGTCACCACATACGGAGGCTTTGGAGGTAGTGATTGCATCTAGGGGTTCTTGAGGGACACCCATAGGACATGACAACCTAGGCATCGCGCAACAGAACTAATGGATATCTCAAAATAGGTATATCTCTCAGAGTGCTTTATGTTTGTTCTTTGATGCCTGGTGTTTCCCTAATATAAACACCTAGGATAATATGCGAACGTAAAGGCATGTTATCCAACCATCAATAATCTCTGACAGATGATCCTCTCAAACAAAACAACCATTGCAATTTGCTAGAAATCTCAAACCTTTACGCAAATTAATGCTCCAAATTGTCTCCTCAACGTTCACTCATCTCCTGTTCTTCAGCTTCTCTAGAGGGTGACGTTTATATAGAGTGAGGAATATGGACATGGAGATGACTTTTCAGCATTATCACACGCTCCTTAGTTGGTTATCATAATATTAACACGAGTGGACACGTGGGTGGAGATTTCCATTTCCTACTGAGAATCCAGCCATGCCGCCTCCTTTGATATTGCATTGCTATCCATATGGATCATGACATTTGTGTTTGACATTATTTTCCCTTTCACTTATGCTGATGATTATATTCAGAACTCTTTTGGATAACCGCATCCCTTTACTTCATGTAAAGTCCATATTCGCCGCTTCAAAGATCCAAGTTCATGATCTCCCACTTCTTCTTACGTAAGCCTCGTGACAAATCTATGGAATTAGGAAGGATGGTGATGCCGTGGACATAATTTTCACCTAAGGGATGTCACAAATGGCATCGAGGGATAGCATTATTGGTCAAATCATATGTGAGGATATCCTCTTTGTACCAGACCTGACTAGGACACAACCATTACCAGGTTGAAATATTATGGACCATTGATGTGGACCCATCTCGTATCCATTGTACATGTGTACATCATCTCCCCTCATTTCTATTTTTGTAAATAATCAGGGGGTTCGAGAATGCCTAACTTTTCCATTCACGTATTATTTCGATACTGTCCATGTTAGCGCTTCATACATTCAGCCGGGTTATCGTCAGCTCCACATCTCAGAAGGAACAAACCTTTTCAACTCCACATGGATCCTTTCTTTTGTAATCTGAGCATTTGGTACGTAACATCTTCACACCATATTCCAACACTAATCACCTACACATCTTGATCCGGGAGAACCAACATCGACCATTGATCAGTAAAATGCCCTCATCGGTACCTTTCAACTTTGAATACCTTAACACTTCATCAATCTTCCCACATTAAATCTATTTGGCACCATCGATCAACCGCAAGTCATGACCATTGATCTTTGTAGGCCCTACAACTTTTCACGATTCGAAATATCATCTTTATCCGTGCTAGTTCAGATCATAGAATTGGCTACAACTGTAGATCTATATTTGCCTTTATCTCAATCATTCAATCCTTTCTCCTTTTAACAAATTCCACGATTTGGGAAAGTTTCTCCCTCTACGTATGTTTATCAAGCAGAATCATTTAGGACCATTGATATGGATTTGCATCGATTTTGAGCCTCCAACACTTCTCCCCTTTAACTGAATTCACAAACCTAAAAATTAAATCCTTCCTCACATCTTTGATCCATGGAATCTCTTTTCGACGTCGATCTTCACCATCCCCAATTTGAACCATCTAAGCTCAACACTCTTTACCCTATTGTCGCCACTACATGTTTCAATCTACGTAAAAGATCTATCAGCGTAGATCACAATCCGCTTTCCATTCGACATTTCCCAATGAAAAACTTGCTAACCCAATAACCTAAAAGGAATTTCCATAAAATTTCATCAAATATGAACATTTTGAAACCTTACAAGCCCATAATTCAAACATAGTGCTAACAGCTGGCTCCATTAGGGAAGATATCCTCCTAGTGATGTTGTAAAGAGCCTCGTAGACCAAGTACCAGGTCCATTGGGATGCTATTAGTCTTTCTATAGTACCCTAAATATTCTCTGAGCTGAATCACAAACTGAACTAATCTATAAGCATATTTTTGCCAATCTGTATATTGTCACCTGGCCATACTCTTAAAACTAAAAATAACTATAACTACAAACTTTAAACTATAACTCGACTGCACTTGAAACTCAAACTACACTAAATACTGCTGAAAGAAATGCTCTCCATGTCGATCTTATTCATGCCTACCTATCCTACTTAACTGAGCCCAAATTCCCATTCAAGTAAACTCTAACTTCAAATGAAGCCAATCAAGCAAACAATCCCATAAACTAACTCTCTCTTCATGTTTGATAAAAAATAGAGATGACAGACTTAATGGAAAAAGGTTATAAGAAATAAATTGATCTTTACGGTAGAGATATACCCAGTCATTACCATTACCCATCCTCTCCATGTATTTTTCCATCGGATCATAGAAAACATGACAACTCTCAACATACTCTCAACATACTCTCTCCTTTCCTTACCATAGGAAAGCTGTCCAAAATGTAAATCCTCTAGTATACTATCAAAGTAATCTTGAAAATAACTTTGAAAGGAACTATCATGACTGATTTCGAATTAAATATCCACAATTTCATTCAAAATTTCTGAATTTAAAACTTCACCTTTCTTATATGCTTCAGCAAAAATATCATTGTTTTCTCCAACAAAATCAAGCAAACACAATCCTTCTTTATGGGATGAAATTTTTGAATGTGAAAGATTAAAATAAGAATTTGTTTGGGAACCCTCACCTCTTTATTTGTGATCCAATGCCTCATTGAAAACTACAAATTTATCCATTATCAAATATTGACTGCATGATTGTTCATACTCATCATCTTCTATTTCAAATGAGTTCATGAAATGTACCATATCCTCAAATTTTTGTTTCTAGTTAGAGGCTTTAATAATTTGTCTTATCAGTTCAAATGAATAATGACACAAAGGTAAAATGTAAGCTTCAACACATTCATTTTCCTGTATTTTTTCAAACTTCTGACTTTGGATTACAGTCAGGTTCTCTTCACTAATAGACCTCAATTCCATAGCTCGTTTTGTAGGTATAACATCTAGGCCTTCACCCTCATATTCATCATATATGGGCATAAAAAAATCCTTTTTAAAATCACCACTAACATAATTTGTAATAAGCTGATTGCAATATTCAGAAAACAAATTAGTAAAACCATCTTCTTCTACATCTTTGGGATGATCATTTCTCTGTTTACTAAGAGAGGGTTTGAGAAGCACAGAGAATGTTTATTTTTTTTATTTTGCTCAACCAAGTCTAATTTCTTTTCCATTTTATCACCAAGGTCTTGGTATTAATTTTTTTTGGACATCCTAAGATTAACTTCCACCTCCAAACAATCAATAAACATGTGCTGCAATGTGATTGACTTTCTCTCTAAAAGAAGTAATGACATTTCAGGATGAAAGGAAGCTGGATGATGAAGCTTAGCATCATTTTCAAGAGGTTGGATTCCTTTTGGCATGTTATGAGAGATGAATTATGGATCATATACACTAATTCTCAAACATGAAAGCAAATACAAAATGGAGTGAAAACAGGATAAACAGTCACATAAAGAAATAACTTATTGAAGAAAAATATGGCATAGGAATCTATGCCATGAGAGGTTTAACGTTCCTACTCTATAATTTTATTCATCTCTGAGAAATGAAACCCATTACAATTTAGATCCTCTCCTCTCTTGAAAACCCAACCCTTCTCCCCTGTATGAGGAGCCCATTTATTATGTTGCAGGCCCCCAAGGCTAATCCTCAGAAATAGGATCTGAAATTATTTACAGTCGTAATGAAAACTAACAAATAGAGTGTGGTGCTTTTTCCATGGTTTACATATATTTAAACAGACATCATGGAGCTAATGCGCATGCCCATTCTAGATGGCAGCACGACATTTCTTGTTCTGAGCTTGCTGGTCATGAAAATGATGTATTAGGATGCTTGTGGTTTCTCATTTTTTACTGGCCTCAATCACCTATATGTCTATCAAGTCATAAGGTGTCCTTCCCTTTGTGTTTGTTCCGTGCTCAAAAGGTACTTTTCTGCATGGTTTCAGAGCTGGAAAAGGAGTTTATATCCTTTTTATGCTCAGATTTCATCACATCTCCCCCCACTGCGGGTAACACTGTTCTATGAGGGGATTTGAAGAAGGCCCGTATTGCTTCCTATAGAAACAAGCCTCTGCAGTGGCTTGTCATTCTTATACTCCTCACCTCCCCCAAGGTGGAATCTCCTACAAGCAATATGGTGGGGTGCCCCTTCGACCTCCTCACCACCTTAGATAAAGTTGGCAAGTGGAATTCACAAAGGCGGTGATGAAGAATTTGGATACCCACCCTTCCAGTATAAGCATTCACTCCTACTGGTCACTGCTAAACATGGTCACCATGTATCAAGGATTTGGAGGAAGTGATTGCATCTAGGGGTTCTAGAGGGACACCCACATGACATGAAAACCCAAGCACTGCGCATCAGGAGGTATGGCTATATGAAAACATGTATATCTCTCAGAGTGCTTTATGTTTGATTTGCAATGGCTAGTGTTTTCCTAGTGTTAACACCCAATATGATATAGGAACATAAAGGAATTTTTCCAACCATCAATACTCCATGATAGACGAGCTTCTCAAACCAAAAATACATTGCAATTTGCCAGAAAACTCAAACCTTTATGCCAATTAACGCTTCGAATTTTCTCCTCAAAGTTCACTCATCTCTGACTCTTCAGTGGTTTTGGACGCTGGAATTTATATAGGGGGATGAAAATTTCACAGAGATGATTGGTAAACATTATCGTACACTCCTTAGTTGGCTATCATAATAGTAACACGAGTGGACATGTCTTTGGGGATTTCCATTTCTTGCTGAGAATCCAGCCACGCTGCCTCCTTTGATGTTGCGTTGTTGTCCATATGGATCACGACATTTTGGTTGGAAATTATTTTCCCTTTCACTTATTTTTAAGGTAGTATTGATAATGGTTTTGGTTAACCACATCCCTTCGCTTCGTATAAAGGCTAGATTCGTCACTTCAAAGATTTAAGTTCATGATCTCTCGCTACTTCTTACGTAAGCCTCATGATGGATCTCTAGAGTTGGGAAGGCTGGTGATAACATGGACATAGTTTTCACCTAAGGCATGTCACAAATGGTATTGAGGGATGTGATTATTGGTCAGATCAGATGTGAGGATATCCTTTCTGTACTAGACCTGACCAATACACGACCTTTACTAAGTTGAAAGATTCTCTAACATTGATATGGACCCATCCTGTATCCATCATACACATGTAAATGGCCTCTCCTTGTTTCCATTTTTAGAAATACTCAAGGGGTTCGATAATTCCTATCTTTTGCATTCATGCAGTATTTTGATCATGTCCATGCTAGCACTTCATACATTCAGTTGGGTTATTTCCAGCTCCATGGCTCATAAGGAACAAACCTTTTCAACTCCACGTGGATCCTTTCCTTTACAATCTAAGCATTTGGTACATAATATCATCACACCAAATTCCAACACTAACCACCTGCACAGCTTGACCCAAGAGAATAAACATCGACTGTTGATCAGTAAACTACCTTCATCGAGACCATTCAACTTTGGAGACCTTAACACTTCATCAATATTCGTCATTCAATCGATTTAGAACCTTCAAATCATGAAATTTACCACATCCATCGATCAACCCCAACCTTGTGCCATGATTGTTGATCTTTGTAGCCCCTACCACTTTTAATGATTCGAAATATCAACTATATCTGTGTTAGTTCAGATCATGGACTTGGCTATGACCGCAAATCTATCTCCGCCTTTATCTCAGTCATCCAATCCTTTGTCCTTTTAACACATTCCGTGATTTGGGAAATTTTATCCCTCTACGCATGTTTATCGAGTGGAATCATTTAGGGCCATTGATCTAGATTTGCATCAATCTCGACCCTCCAACACTTCTCCCCTTTAACCAACTTTGCAAACCTCAAAATTAAATCCTTCCTCACACCTCCACTCCATAGAATCAATTTCCGTCATCGATCTTCACCATCCCGAATATGAACAGTCAAATCTTGACACTCTTTACCCTATTTCTGCCACTACATGTTTCAATCTATAGAAAATATCTATCACCGTAGATAACAATCCACTTTCCATCCGACGATTCCCGATGAAAAACTTGCTAACCCGATAACTTGAAAGGAGTTTCCATAAAATTTTATCAAATAGGACCATTCTCAAACCTTAGAAGCCCATAATTCAAAAATTCAAACATGGTGCTAACAATTTGTTAACTGATTTCTCACTTTATCTTGATTTCACTTTATTTATCTTTATTTATTTATTTTTCATTTTTCATTTTATTATTTTTATTATTATTATTAAGTTCTTTAAGATCAATTTATTATTTCCCTTAATTAAAATATATGTTGTTTACCATCACATTCTCATCACGACCAGAATTATCAAGGTGATATGCTTCTAGCATTCCCTTCCAATAATTCCCAGATGTGGGGAGTTGGTTATAATGACTGAGCGAATGTTACCTTAGTTCCCCTACCCTAGGAAGAGGCAGGTGGTTCCCAGGGAATAAGGCCAAATACCTATTGTCCACCCCCAGTAATAATCTTCGTGACTAACCGAGTCACAACCTACCCTTACGGAACATGCATATGATGAACTAGAGTTTTCCTCACTTTATTCAAAGTTCACTGCATTGTCCAATTTACTAGTCTTACAGTTATAGTTTTTCAACCCCGTCACCTGATATGGATCGAGTGGAAATATGAATCCCATCACCTGCACATAAAACAACCTGAGTATAAAATCCCATAAATAATATTTCAACTATAACAAAACCATCAATAGACCTCAACTGTTGAGGTTTCCCGACTCATCTAGAGTCCATGCACCTGAGTGCATCAAACACATCATAATTCAACCATGCTATATACAAGACTGATATCACCTTCCATAGTCGTTGACTCAACTAGATTCTTTGCATATCGATGCTTTCTTTTGTCTCGTGTACCTTCCTTTCCTGTCACACTTGATAGACCATCGGATTACATGCTACATAACCTTTGTCAAAACATTATACAATTTTAATCCTTGTTGATAAATTTACATTATTTTTCATTCGCAACTTAAAATCATAATATAAGTGCATACCTAATTTACCAAATGTCGATATTATTTTCCTAATCTTAATTTACTGAACAATATGTTAGATAATCCTTATTACATCATTTCTCATCAATAATTCCTTGCTTCATGTAATTCTAGGTCATCCTAAGCCAAATTCCATAAAAAATACATGCATACATAGTCTTTAGATTAAAAAAAAAATATCGGGTCATTCGTCATAGAATTCCGTCAATAAATAGTTATTCTTATCTAAAGAGATAGGGTAAGAATAGGGTGTTACATACACCCCCACTTTAGGAAGCTTCATCCCAAAGTTCAAGCATATAAGTATCGATACTATAATGAATTCCCAATGTGTTCTTCTCGGTCCCAGTCTTGGGACTATACCCTTTCTTGATTTTAGATCTCATACATGAATTATGTCATGCTATTTTACACAGGGACACTAACCATTATACCTTAGCATTGAGTTGTCATTTCTATTTATAGATAATGATTTTATTCAAATACTTTTCCTATCCCTAAGTGGGCCATTACACACATCGATCTAGTCAAGATTCTCTATCTACCACTTCATGTCTATGCTTCTCATATAGTCAGTCATATTTTCAGGATTATGTTGTGTTGCTTCTTGCATCACATTTGTCTGTACTATTTCTGCAGTCTCTTGTCATGATGAGCTTTCGAACATACTTGATTAGGTTTCTTCCATTTTATATTTATTTTCTTTTAGTATTTATTTTCAATTGAATTTTTCTTCTCGTTATTTGTATATGTTTATTGACCAAGTACTTTAGTGCTCAGTGCTCTGTGTAAAACAAGAATGGGTTAGAAAGTATATAGTGTTGGTATTTCTAGAGTGTGAATACCATTCCCAGTGCTTCTCTTTCAGCTGTTGAATAATTCCTTTCTTCTTTATTTAGTTTTTTGTTGTTGTATGTCTTTGGATAGTCCATCTCATCATCGCTTGGTTGAGTTAGGATTGCTCTAATTGCGAGGCCTGATACATCAATATGAACATGGAATTTGATCGACCAGTTTGGAAATTTTAGGATTGGTGCTTCGACTAGTTTTCTTTTCAATGTGTCGAAGGACATATCACATTATTCTATCTAGTTAAACTCTTGATCTTCCCTTAACAGTTCTTCCAAGGGGTATGTCATGTCAGTGTAGTGTCGAATAAATTTCATGTAGCATGTTGTATGTCCTAGAGAAAATATTACTTTATTAGGATTAACTAGAAGCTTCAAGTCAAGAATGAATTTGACTTTTTCATAATATACTTTAATACCTTCTATACACACAACATGATTCCTATCATAATTGAAAATATGCACTTCTTGATATTTAACGATAATTCTATCTATCAACATCTATCCAACATAATTATTATCCATTTGCAATGGTTCTTTAGCATCGATTAGATTTTACAGTCATCAAAATATATAGCCATGGTTTTGTAGATATATTCTTGGAATGATTTGAAAACAATTCTTGAAAATATAGTTGGTGTGTTCTTCAATCCGAATGGCATAAATATGTATGCAAATGATCAAAACTAGCATACAAATATAGTATTATTTTGATCTTCCTTAGAAATGGGCACTTGGATATATCCATAAAATCCATTTCTGAATGAATAACATTCATGTCCTCTGACTTCATAAATAATTTCGTCGGCAAATTAAGTCTGAAATGGGTCTTTGAGCGTTACTTTAATAATTTCTCTAAATTTGACACATATTTGAAGGCGTGTCATATCATGATTCTTAGGTTTATTATAATAATCAACCCATATTTACCCATATTTGACATTAATTAAATCATTTTTGTCTTATTCCTAGAATCCTATATTCCCTCTCTATGCTAGTTGACTTCTACATGTTCCTAGAAGTCAATACTTTCTAAATTGGGTCATGAAGTTCTTTGTAATCATACTAGAACCATATTTAGCATGTATTCTTTATTCCTCCTTCCTTAAAGTGAATATATTCTTTTTCTAAAAGATTCCTTTCTTTACATCTTATTTAAGGCATAAAGGAAAAGCTAGTCTAGGGGAACTTGCCTTGTTTTTTGACCACATCATCCTCCTTCCTTTTCTCCATACAAAAGCATGAATTATTTGTATTTCCACCACACATTATATTTCCCACTTTCTTTATCTATTTCATGAGGATCTTCATGGATTTGGAAAGTCCTTTTTGCACCTATGGGGGATTTGACTTGTTTTAGTAAGCCTACTTTTTGACCAATTTGAATAGAAACCTAGTGCTTTTGAATCTCTCATGTAATTATGTATTTTGGAATCCTTATTACTTGATATGGTTGGCTAATGCACACTTATTCAGTAGAGGATTAAGTTATGCTCCAATTTCAGTCTCCTTTTGTGTGAATTTTGCATGTTTGATTAGCAATTTTGTGAGTGTAATTGATCTATCTCTTGGGTTAAATTACCATATGGTATCAAAGCCTTTGTGGATCAATTTCTATCCTTCCAAATTTGTTATTACAGGTTCAACACCACTGATTGGGAGCACATTCTACTGACTGAAGGGCACAAGAGCTCAGATATGGACCAATCTCAAAGGATCATCTTGACTCCGTTCAATTTCTTCGAATGGAAATATGATATGGATATATTGTTGAGAGAAAAAGGTTTCTACAAGGTTACCATGGATACTTAGGTAGAGCCTAATGTAGCTGCAGAGAAAATCAAATGGCACAATAGGAGGGATGAGGCCTATGGTATTTTCTGTATGAGTATTTCAATAGACCTCCTCTTCCATCTTGATTCATTCACATCTCACTTCAACAAAATCCTGTGATTAACATCTCTTTTAGCTTCTTTTTTAGCGTCCACTGTCACTTTTAGCGTATTTTTCATCATTTTTTGGACAAAGAGGATGCTTTTCCATGGGATGGCACTTTTAATGGCATTATTTGAGTCCCTTTTTAAACGTTGGCACTATTTTGGATGCTAATTAACATCCCAATTAAATGTTAAATTTTCATATGCTTTGCTAAGACATCAGTATTTCGTTTTCATTTTCATAACAAAAGCATATAAACAGGATCACTGAAAGAAACAACATCACAAGAACAACACAGATTTATCCTGGGAAAATCCTAAAGGGAAAAACCCAGCAAAAGCTTCCTCAATATAGATGCCCCAAAAAGGTAAAAGATAAAACCAGCAAGGAGATAAAATCCTAATCCTCCTCCTTCTGCTACTCTTCTCTTCTCCACTAATGCACTATACAAGTGAGAGTGTGTGCTCCTAATGAGGAGCGCTACACCTCTATTTATATTCATCTGTTCACTTAAGTTAACTCATCCGACATGTAGGCTCAAGTTAAATAATGTAGGATCAAGTTACACATGTAGGCTCAAGTAACCACACTAGGGTGCTAATGACCCACCTTTACAATTAGAGGGGACTACCTCATGACTCTTATTAGTTCTTTCGATCAGGAGCATCAGGGTACAAAGTAATACAAGTGGTTCTTCCAATAGGACCATCGAGGACCACAAAAAGATACATATAGAATATTCTTCGAAGTTACAATATTTAAACACTCCCCCTTAACAAGAAGGGTATTCTATAACAACATCAACAACAAAAATAATAGGAGAGAGAGAGATATGACATCATCAACATCATCAAGGTAACACATCTATAAATCATCGAAAGCTTTTCAACATCATCTAGTCTTCATCTTCAATCTTCAGTCTTCATCGTCATTAATACTTTGACTGCTTCTATCAGCAACATCTTCAGCACTTTGACCTTTCGATTAGCAACATCTTCTTTAGCACTTTGACCTTTCGATCAGCAACATCATCTTCAGCACTTTGAACTTTCGATCAGCAACATCATCTTCACCACTTTGACCTTTCGATCAACAACATCATCTTTAGCACTTTGACCTTTCGATCAGCAACATCATCTTCAGCAACATCATCATCATCACACTCTGATATTTCAATTAGAAACCTCATCATCATCAGCAACAACCTACAAATCACAGTATAAAGACAAAGAAGTCTTTGGATCTCTTTTGGACTTACAGTCCAGGGATGATACAATCCTACCACGTTCTCAAGTACCAAAGTCACCGGATCCATTCTGAACCAAAGTTCAAGGATGATACAATCCTACCACCATCTCGATGACTGAAGTCACCGAATCCATTCTGAACTGAGGTTCATGGATGATACAATCCTACCACATTCTCGATAACTGAAGTCACCAGATCCATTCTGAACCAAGGTTTACGGATGATACAATACTACCACACTCTCGATGACCGAAGTCACCGGATCCAATATGGACCAAGGTGCATGGATGATACAATCCTACCACATTCTTGATGACCTAAGTCATCGAATCCATTCTGAACCAAGGTTCACGGATGATACAATCCTACCACATTCTCGATGACCTAAGTCACCACATCCATTCTGAACCAAGGTTCACGGATGATATAATCCTACCACATTCTCGATGACCGAAGTCACTGGATCCATTCTGAACCGAGGTTCACAGATGATACAATCCTACCACCATATCGATGACTGAATTCACCGAATCCATTCTAGACATATGTCCCCGGATGATAAAATCAATGGATCACTTTAGGGAAAGTGCCTAGGGATGATACAATCCCACCACATTCTCAAGGACCGAAGTCTCTGGATCTCTTTAGGGAAAGTGCTTAGGGATGATACAATCCCACTGCATTCTCGAGGACTGAAGTCTCCGAATCACTTTAGGGAAAGTTCCCAGGGATGATACAATCCCACTACAACATCACTACTCCCCCTTTTAGGGAAGGTCTTTCTAAACCACACCAAGCTTGTCTCGAAAGTGTTCAAATTTTACTCAAGACAGAGGCTTTTTCAGCACATCAGCAACTTGTTCATCAGTACTCACATATTGAAGCTTTATGGCTCCCTTCTGCATCATATCTCGAATGTAGAAATACCCGATTTCTATGTGCTTCGATCTATCATGGAATACTGGGTTCTCTGTCATCTTTATACAACTTTGATTGTCACATAGAATCACGGTAATATCCAACTCTAGGTTGAATAATCCTGACATCACCTTCCAAAGCCATATGGCTTCACAACTAGCAGAGCAAGCTGCTATGTATTCTGCTTCGGCTGTGCTTAGAGAAACACGGGACTGTTTTATGCTAAACCATGAAATCATAGCAGATCCCAAACTATAAAATCCACCTAATGTGATTTTTCTATCTAAGATACTTCCATCCCAATTTGCATCTGTATAGCCATACAATCTATACTCATGGCTACCATCATAGTATAGACCAAAATCTATAGTCCCTTTCAGATATGTCATCATATGTTTTGCAGCTACTAAGTGAACCTATCTAGGTTGAACTAGATATTGACTTAAGGTGTTCACAGCAAAACAAATGTCTGGTCTAGTATTTGTTAAGTACATCAATGACCCAATGATCTGTCTGTAATGAATTACATCCACTAACTCTAATGAATCATTGGCTAATAGCTTCAGGTTGGAATCCATGGGGGTATCCATGGGTTTGCATTTTAACATATTGAATCTTTTCAATATCTCTATTGCATACTTTCCCTGGTTGAGAAAGATTCCTTCTGCACTTTGCCATACTTCCAGACCTAGGAAATAATGCATTAACCCAAGGTCTTTCATCTCAAATTATTTTTCTAGTTTCTTCTTGCTTTCCATAATTTGTTTCTCATTTCCTATCAAGAATACGTCATCCACATATAGTAGTAGGATGGAAGGTTCATCTTCTACAACTTTGAGGTAAATGTTGGGATCAACTTTACTCTTGGTAAAGCTCATGTTCGACAGGA
Organism: Pseudotsuga menziesii; assembly: GCA_001517045.1. Taxonomy (NCBI): domain Eukaryota; kingdom Viridiplantae; phylum Streptophyta; class Pinopsida; order Pinales; family Pinaceae; genus Pseudotsuga; species Pseudotsuga menziesii. Next base: position 190,635 of record LPNX010954617.1, read on the forward strand.
AACTATCTATCCTTCCATACCAAGCTCGAGGATCTTGTTTTAGGCCATACAGGGCCTTCTTCAACTTGCATATGTGAGTATGTCTATCTTCAACTTCAAACCCTTGTGGCTGCTCTATGTATACTTCTTCTTCAATCACACCATTCAGAAAGGATGTCTTCACATCCATCTAGTGTAAGTCCCACTTCATCATGGATGCAAGTGCCATGATAGCTCTAATCAAAGTATATTGTGCTATTGGGGCAAATGTCTCTTCATAATCAATTCCCTATTTCTGAGAGAACCCTCTGGCCATAAATCTTGCTTTATACTTCTCAATACTTATGTCAGCTGCATGATTTATTTTGTATATTCATTTGGAGGATACTATACTCTTTCCTTCTGGTTTGGGAACTATATCCCATACATCATTCTTCATTATTGACTGGTATTCTTCAGACGTTGCTTCTACCCATTCCTTCTTTTGTATGGATTCTTCGTAGTTTGTAGGTTCTTGATCTACCAGATCACACATCAAGGCTACATATTTGGTAAAAGTATTAGGTTTATTTCTTTCCCTTATGGAGCCTTAAGGAGCTCCATATATTTCTGGATCTCGTATAATTTCTTTTGTCCAACCAGGATTTCTCTTTCTTGATATCTCCATAACAGGAGGTTCTTGAGGTTCTGTCATGCCATGTTCTTTAGGAGCTTCATCCTAAGGGAGAAACGTAGTTTCTTTATTTCTAGGAGGTGTCTCTTCTTCATTCACTTCTTCATGTTGGCACTTCCTGAATCTCTTGAGCGATTCCTCTTAATCGAGTGTCACATCTCGACTGATTTCAATGTGATGGAATCCAGGAATGTAAATTGTGAATGCTTTGGATACTTTGCAATATCCAACAAATGTCCCCTTCTTTCCATAAGGGTCTAACTTGGTTCTTTTCTCTTTTGGTATATGAATATATACTGGACAAACAAATATATTTAGGTGACTTACCTCAAGATTCTTTCCTGTGAACATCTCTGCTAGATTCTTGAACCCAAGAGCACTATGACATATTCTATTCTGTACATATACAACAGTTCTTGCTACTTCTGCCCATAGATGCATTGGAAGATCTTGATCATATATCATTGTCTTCACTGCCTCCATGATGGTTCTGTTCTTTCTTTTTGCAACCCCATTTTGTTGGGGATTGTAGGGAGTATTTAGTTCCCTCTTGATTCTGGCATCTTTGCAAAAAGCCTCAAACTCTTTTGAGGTATATTCTCTTCCATTGTCTGAACGGAGTGTCTTTATTTTCTTGTCTAAAAGATTCTCTATTAAGGATTTGAACTCCTTGAATTTCCCAAACACTTCACTCTTTGCTTTCAATAAGTATATCCAAGTCTTTCTTGAAAAATCATCAATAAATGTGATATAATATTCAAAGCCACTTAAGGATGTAGAAGACATTGGACCACAAACATCTGAATGAATCAATTCCAACGTACCTTTTGTTTTAGTTTCACTTTTCGGAAATGGATTCTTGATGTTATTTCCCTTCGCACACCCTTGGAAATGCCTTCATGCTTGATCTTCATATTTGGTAATCCTGTCACTACCTTATTTACATGAGGTAGAGCTTTGTAATTAATGTGGGGAATCCTTTTATGCCATAGTTCATTAGGGTTAGTGGAATCGTGAACAAGGGTTGTTTCTGAGTGCCCCTTGAGTTTATACAAGCCTCCTTCTTCGCCAATGATGATTGCATTTTCAATATTCTTTCCTTTGGGTCACATGAGTGCTTGGCCATCTATGAAGGCCACTCTGAATCCTTTCTTATCTAAAGCTGAGATATAAAGTAAGTTCTTATTTAAACCAGGTACATACAATACATCTTTCATCTTTAGAGGATTACCTTAATCAAGTTTGTAGCTTGCTTCACCAACTCCTTTGATCGGATATTGATAGTCATCTCCTAAGGATACTTTCTATGGAGAGCTTCTTTCTTCAAGTTTGGACAGAGTTCTCTTTTGTCCCATCATGTGCTTTGAAGCACCACTATCAATAATCCAAGTGTCTTCTCTAGATGTTATAGACCTAGAGAGTGCAGAGAATAGTACATACTCTTCTGCATCTTCTTCTCTTGTTTGCTTTCTTGGAGGTCCTTCTTCTTCTTCTTCTTCTTCATATTCATCTTCCACTAGATGAGCATGATATATTTTGTTGTTGTTGATCCTCTTCTTATACTCTTGCTTCTTTATAGGACAAATTCGGGCAATGTGTCCTATCTTGTTACAATGAAGACATTGAAAATCAGAGTAGTCTCTACTTGGAGGAGTTTCTCTTACCCTTTGGATTCTTCTAGGAGGTTGAGACTCCTTGAAATTTCTTCTTTTGAAATTTGATTGACCTCTTCTTTTCTTGGTGTGAGTGGCTAGGTCTTGATCATCTTCTTTCAATAAGGTTTCTCTATTTGCCACTCTTGTCTCTTCTTGAATGCAGTCTTCCCATACCACATCAAACTTCATGCTTTCTTTTCTGGCACACATCATTTGGATGAAGGACTCCCAGGGTCTAGTGAGACCATTGAGAGCAATCATAACCAATTCATCTTAATCAAGCTTGTCTCCAATAGCTTCCAGTTGCTCTTTGATTTGAGAGACCCTTGTGAAGTAATCTTGGATGGATTCTCCATGATTCATCTTGGTGCTCTTCAATTGAGCTCTTAGATTCATCTTCCTGTTAATGTTCCTTCCTTCATACATTCTGGATAGGGCATCAAACATTTCCTTTGGATTCTTCTTGGAAGACACTTGAGGGATCAAGTGATCTTTGATGGAGTCAGCAATAATCCTTTCTGCTCTAATCATATCCTTTCTGTGCTTCTCCTTGGCTTCATCTTCTTCGGGTTTTTAAACTTCTTCTTTGACATACTTATCAATATCATTCTCTTGAAAAATGAGACCAATCCTGTATTTCCATGCTCGGAAATTTTCTATTCCTTCTAGCTTGTCCTCAAGCTTAGTGGTTGGGGCCATCTTGTAAGAAAATCACAAAAAAATTGAAATTTTGTGGAATAAAGAACTGACCTTACCAGGAGATGTTCTTGAATGAGGTGAGTTTACTAGTGTGCTTGGATTCTGGAGATTTCAATTCTTCACCTTTCAAATCAGACTTGCAAGATTCAGCTTCTGTAGTTTTCTGGTTCAGCAGTTTTCTCGGATAGCTGTCAAACTAGGGTTTGACTTTTCCAGAGACTCACACATCCAAAAACTATGATTCCAAGCTCAAAAGATGCACTCTGGGAGGGTGCAACATTCCATGTAATCATTTTTTCGAGACTCAAAATTTTTCCTGAAAACCCTAATTTCTTATGGGGAGAGAGAGAGAGCTATTCCACCTTGTGAAAGCTGTCCTGTTCAGGTTAGCTCTGATGCCATGTTAAATTTTCATATGCTTAGCTAAGACATTAGTATTTAATTTTAATTTTCATAACAAAAGCATATAAATAGGATCATTGAAAGAAACAACATCACAAGAACAACACATATTTATCCTAGGAAAAACCTAAAGGGAAAAACCTAGCAAAAGATTCCTCAATATAGATGCCCCAAAAAGGTAAAAGATAAAACCGGCAAGGAGATCAAAGCCTGATCCTCCTCCTTCTCCTACTACTTTTCTCTTCTCCACTAATGTGCTATACAAGTGAGAGTGTGTGCTCCAAATGAGGAGCGCTACACCTCTATTTATATTCATCTATTCACTTAAATTAACTCATCTGACATGTAGGCTCGAGTTAAAAATGTAGGCTCAAGTAACCACACTGGGGTGCTAATGACCCACCTTTACAATTAGAGGGGACTACCTCATGACTCTTATTAGTTATTTTGATTAGGAGCATCGGGTATAAAGTAATACAAGTGGTTCTCCCGATAGGACCATCGGGGACCACAAAAAGATACATATAGAATATTATTCAAAGTTACAATATTTCAGCATTAACATCCCAATTAGCATCCCAATTAGTGCTCCAATTAGAATCTCAATTAGCATCCTAATTATCGTCCCAATTAGCATCCCAATTAGCATCCCTTTTTAAAAGTTAGCGCTATTTTGGAGGCTAATTAGCGTCCCAATTAGTGTCCCAACTAGCATCCCAATTAGCATCACAATTATCATCCCAATTAACATCCCAATTAACATCCAAAAAATAATCCCATATAACACCCAGAATAGCCTCCAAAAAAACCTCCTGAATATCATAACACCATATACTAATCCAGGGTTAGCGACAAGAATTGCACGATGAATTTTGGCAGGAAAAACATCCAACATAGCGCCAAGTATAGAGCCAGGAATTGCACCTAGAAAACATCCAACATAGTGCCAGGTATAGCACTTGGAGTAATGCCATAAATTTTGAAAGGAACCGCGCAAGGAATTGCACTAGGTTTAGAGCTAGGAATTGTGTTCGGAAAACGTTCGACATAACGTCAGATATATCAATGTCAATGCCATTGATCATGATTCATGTGATATTACTTTTGGATCTTGATTTATCATAGTGGAACATAAGTTATTGTAATCATGGCACTTTTGGATCTTGATTAATCCTAATGAGGGGTAAATTACCTTAATGCCACCTAATTTGCTCTAATGGCATTTGAGTGTCCCCAAAAACATTTGATAGAACCTAATTTCATCTGATTGGCCCTAACAACATGACGATGATGCATTATGATAATTATAATGGAGTGTATGGATATGATTTGATACATATAAGACTATATCATCCATTCTTGTGAGGTAGTGGGCTCCTTACTCATTATTATTGCAATTTTATTAATGATCACTAAGTCGATGACAGTAATGTTGATTTATTGTGTGATGATGATGACGATGTGGATTTCAATGATGATTATGCATGTGGTAGCACTTTTGGATCCTAATTGATTCTAATGGAACCTAAATGTCTATAACAACATCTAAATGACCCTCTTATCATCGAAATGATTGTAACAACATATATAAATTAATTTAACAATTACATGATATGAATCCTAATGGAGATGAGTGATTAAGAACACTAATGGCATAAGAGTGACCATAATGACAATGATGACGATGATTTTGTTGAAGATATACTTAGTGCTGCTGCTGATGATGATAATGAGGATGATGATCTAAATGTACTTCATGCTAATAAGGATGATGATATTAATGATAAGGATGATGATCTACTTAATGTTGGCCATGTCATATGCATTTAAAAAATTCACAAATGTCATAGGAATTTAACAAAATAAAAATTTCCATTATGTTGGTTTTTAATTTCATAAAATATATCTTAAACTAGATTTAATGGAAGAAAGTTAGGTCTAGAAAAATGCTTAATGTGGTTTTTCTATTTGTAAAATATTTGAGTGTATTGTTTTTCAATATTTATTTTGAGTGTTATTGTATTTTAATATTTATTTTTAATAATGAATTTTTGACAAATATTTTATTCAAATAAATTATATTGCAGTTTTAAAACTTCCTAATGAAACTCCTCTCATCAAAATGGGAGCTGATTTCCTCTTGAAAAAAAAACTCTCATCGCTAAATGTTTGATGGAGCATATTTGTCATAAATTTTCTATCTCATCACATCACATGTTCCATATCAGGAAACCTCGAAAAATAGGGGTTTATTTACCCAATGATCGTAATAGGTTCCAATCTAGGCAACCTCCAAAAATAAGATTTTACTAGATTTGACCCAATAGGATTTTGAAATTGTATGCATCATTGTTGAAACAATTTATAGAGTGAAAATTTATTTTAGGGTTGAGATTTTTACAATGATTTCAAGTGTTGTAGAAGTGGCCAGTCACCCCTAACGCACATCTCAGTTACAGGGTTCAACTAGGGAAAGTTGTTTTCATATCCACACCAACATAGACCACTAGGATCCCTTCCCTGTTCAAGACCTAATGGTACTAAACCCTAAGGAACTTCAGATACTGATATCCCTTCTAGGAAGAAGAGGGATAGGTTCAAGATAAAAGTTCAAATTCATTTCTCCTAACCAATCAAACCCCCGTGTCCATGCAATCAGAGAACTTCTTGCATTGCTACATATATGAGGACACACAATTTTGTTACAACAAAGGAAATTGAGGTCATGGATGCATGTTTATGTGTCTCTAGATGAATGGGTCAAGGAACTAAATTATTTCCTTGATCTAAAAGACTCAGAACTTTAGATGCTCTTAGAGACTATGGAGACAATTTTACAAAGCAATGGAACTCGAAGGTTACCTAAAATTCCCAAGATTTCTGATTTCTGTATTTTTTGTGATTCATTTTTTTTCTATTAACAAAATACACAGAGCTGCAAAGAGGCGAAACTTGTTATGAGGGACTCTCATAATACCTTCCCCTTTTCCTTAGAAGGGTCTTCATAGTTATTCATGACATTAACTCTTTGAATGAAGTTTTAGTTTCTATAGTAACTTAAACTAAAGTTGTTTTCTTCTTCTTAATATGGGCCTAGAGTCAAAAGGAAGAGACTTTTCTATGTAATCTCTCGAAAAAGAAGCACAAAAATTGGAGAGATGAAATTTGACCCAAGCCTTCCAATGGATTCACCAAGTAGTCAAATAACATTTTACCTCTACCATTATTTTGCAGCCTTATAACATTTTGTTCTTCATACCACCCCATCCTCACCCACCAATACTCCTCCTAACTAAACTACATTTACTTATTTTACACAACAATTGAAAACATTTATAAATCATAAAAAATAATTAATTTAAATAATTCAATAATTTCTTACGATTATATGTTGAGATAATACAACATACGAGATATATATATACATATATATGCTATTTGGGTGTGAAGCATCAATGAATAGACATGCTGCAATTCAGAAAATTTAGTTGGCTAGGTGTATCATTTCGCATACATGCTAGGCTATAATGATGGGTGTGATACGTTAATGCTAACCATATTACTAGAACTAATCATATTACTATGATGGCATTATAATACATGTATAAGAATGTTGTACAATTGTACCTAATGCTATAAGTCATACCAACTATATTTATCCAAATCAAAATGAAATTCAAAAGGTCGGATTGATGAGTTTTTTTCTATAAGACTTAATTTCTTGCATGAATATCATGGACACATGACAAATATAAACAACACTCGATGTCATGCAAATACAAATAATGACATGTAGCTAGGATCACAAACTATGCAGAGGTCAATTTATGCATTGCTATAGAGAAGTGTCATTGGGCACATGATATGGAGAAACAATGGTTATTAATAAATAAATAAATAAAATTGTTGGCTCAATAATAGTCTTTAATTTGATGGGTGGCATTATCGTGATGTAATCTCCCTCCGTACTTCCAAATATTGTGGTTTCTCACAACATTTGTCCTCAACGCCACCAAAATACATATAAAAATGATATGTCTTTACATCCTCTTCCCTTTAAATCCTCATCTCATAGTAATAACTAAGGATTATTATGCATGCACATCCTCACCTTATAATATGAATTGGGTCAAGGCATAGAGACAACCATAAAATATTAAATGTGTTAAGACGCAAAGAGTAAGAGACAAGTATAAGTAAGTATTATATTAAATTTACCATATAAGTCTTTAATTAACAATATCAGCTAACATTTGACACATTTATGATATTCTTATCACTCCTTACCAATGTGATTGCAAGGCATTCTTTGAAGGTGAATTCCATAATTTTAGGTCTTCTTCCTCATTAGCATGCCTTTTGGTAAGACAATAAAGAGAGTAGTGGCATACATCGGCATGGAAAACAGTTTCAACGTAGAGGTATATGCATTAGATGTTTTCATTAAATAACTTAAATTACTACCTGTGATTGTTGATTCACTGAATCATAGACTGGTACAAAACACAACAAATTTTAGAGCTACGAGCCCTTAATTAGTCACACTTAGGACTTTCTCAAATCTAGCCATTAATAAACTTCTTTTGGTATTTTGGTTCAATTTAAAAGGCATATTATTGAGACTCAAACATGTAGTGAGTTGCACGGATTCAATTGACTTCCTTGCAATTGACTTAGTCTTGATTCAATTTCCCCTCCATCCCATACATGTATGCTTTCATGACAAGTGTCAAACAAAAAAATTTCATGCCCTGACCCCGATTATGCTAGCTTTGATAACTTGCTTGATATGTAGGATTTTTTTTTTAATGTTTTCTGAGTTATGTATTATTTCCTATTAGGTGCCCATTCCTTATCATTCTTAGATCTCTCAAGCTTGGATTGTACTAGAATGCCTCAACATGGTTAGGACATAGTCTAAGTAGTTTTTTTTGTATAATGAAGTGTGATCCAACTTAAAAAAAATACAATAGAATAGTTATTATGTTACGAAAGTGTAAAATTAATAATAAACACATGACAACTTAATGAGTTCAAAACAAGTTTTTTTTAAAATAGATTATTTTTTAATTTTAATATTAATGAATGCTCAATTATTAAAATTTATAAAAGATTGAAAAAAAAATATTTATTTTTTACTTTTTTGGTGAAATATATAGGTAAGTTATACTTATCAATTGAAATACAATTACTTATATTACCCTTCATTGGGCTCCAAGAATAAATGCCTTTCCATTTGAAATTAAGATCCACCCTTCACATTTGATCACCGGTGAGTGGCGGGAGCACCACCATTTGAAATTAATACCCACCCTTCAAATTTGATCACTGGTGGTGAGTGGCGGGAGCAGCATCATGGAAATGAACTCAATTCCAAGTACCTTCAGAATTTGGTAAGAAAAATGGTTTTTTTCATTGGGAGGATATTTCACCACCTTCAACTCTGATTGTTTGCCACTAGTATTAGTATTCAAAGTCAAGCACACTGCAATGCTAACATTCTTCATACTTAATCCCACCATCTCACAGCACTCTGTAACGACAAACGTTGGAAGGAGGCTCTGCACATTTTGAATATCACAGACAACCATGTCCACAATTCTCACACCTGTGTGTGTCTCTTATAGGGTTGCATTAAGACAAAAGCCTCACCAGAGGACAAATTAGTCCACGTTAATATGAACGAGATGGGATTCATGGAAGGAACAGTCTTAGGCAATAGCCTTGTCAATGCGTATGTCAAGTGCGAAAATGTGGTGGACGCTCGCAGAGTTTTCGATCAAATGCCTGAAAGAAATGTGTGCTCTTATACTGTCATGACTACATGTTATACAAAACATGGATTTTATCCTGCAGAGGCATTGGCACTCTTTCACCAAATGCAAAAAACATGCATCCAACCCAATTAATTCACTTTTTCTTCTGTTCGTCCACCCTGTGCCAATCTTCCATCCCTCATGGAGGGTCTAGAAATCCATCAACATATAATAAGATGTGGATATGAGTCCAATGTTTTTGTGATGAGTGCCCTTGTATACATGTATGCAAAATGCGGGTTTATAGAGAAGGCACGTGAAGTGTTTGAAAAAATGCATGAAGAAGATATTGTCTCCTAGACAACAATGGCTGTAGGGTACACACATAATGGGCTTGTTGATGAGTCCCTTAAAATGTTTAATGAAATGCCTCAGAGAAACATGATTTCATGGAATTCAATGATTGCAGGGTTTGTAGATAATGGTTTTGTGGACCAGGCCGTGAAACTATTCAACAAAATGCCTCAAAAGGATGTGGTTTCATGGAATGTGATTATTACAGGATTTGCACATAAGGGCCATGTTGATGAAGTCTTGAAACTCTTTCAGAAAATGCCACAAATAACTGTTGTCACATGTAATGTGATGATTGTAGGTTTTTTACAGAATGGGATTGTTGATGAAGCCTCAATACTGTTCAAAGAGATGTTTTAACATGACATGGCCTCATGGAGCTCGATAACTGCTGGATTTCGACAGAATGGGCTTGTGTATGAAGCATGTAAACTCTTTATGGAAATACCTCAACGAGATGTAGCCTCATGGAATGTGATGATCACATTGTTTGCACAGAACGGGATTACAAGTGAAGCCTTGATACTTTTCAACAAAATGCCTGTATGATATGTCATCTTATGGAATGCTATGATTGCAGGGTTTACACATACTGGGTATCTTGACCAGGCCCTCAAGCTATTCAATGAAATTCCTCGACGAGAAGTGGTTTCATGGAATACAATGATTGCTAGATTTGTGAAAAATGGGCATTGTGAGGAGGCTCTGCATCTTTTTCATCAAATGCAATTGGCAGGCGTGGAACCAAACTCAAAAACCTTCACCACTATCTTCCAGAATGTGCCAACTTGACAGCTCTGGAACTTGGTAACGAGATCTATGAAAAAATAATTAGAAGCGGATATCAGTTCGATGTGATTTTGGTGAATTCCCTGATAGACATGTTTGCAAAATGTGGGAGCATAAATATGGCATGCAACACTTAGTTCCTCTGGAATTTGTATGTAAAGGTTGGTAGAAAATGGAATCATTTAGCTTATGTCCAATGGAAGTCGGTGATAGAGGCCTCTAATATTATTGTTTAACAATATGTATCATACACCAAAAATTATGGTACATCCTTACATTTGTTTAGGTCTGAATGCTTGTTCATAGAGATACATCAGTTCTTCATATTAGGTAGATGCAAAAGGGTATGTCTCGATCATTGATATTGAGGAAATAACACATTTGGTTGGATGGTTTATCGGTCAAATATTTAATCCTCTAAAGTTAATGCTTGATATCTAGGTGCATTGACACGGGATTTATTGCCAATGGAGTTGAGTATGAAGGTTCATTGATTTGTGTAAGCAATTTGACTATTTCATGGCGTCCAAGACAATTTTCTAATGTAACTCCTGACAGGTAAATTTGATAAAATGTGTTTTTTTAGCTTCAGAACACTGTTTCTTTCTTGTGTTTACAATCATTTCAATTTAGGTACTTAATTTGTTAACAATTTTTTTCAGCTATTTCAACATGCATACGTGACGTTATCTTAATTTTCTAATAGAAGTTGCACTTTGATTAAATGCCTTGTTTTTACTTCCTTAAGGGTTAACGTTTCTCTCCATTGCCATTTTTAAGGCGATTCTCATACTTCTGTAATACTATTCTCATACTTTTGGTATTTCCTTTAGGAGTAACTTTACCAGGATAACCTAGATCAGGTTCTATATTATGCACCATTCTTTCTCATATTTGATGGTTTTCTTGACGGTACATCATTATCTAGGTTTTCGAAAAAGGGGTTTGCTTGAATAATAGTTGAATCTGAACAAATTCATAATAAACTTGTCCTAAGAGGTTAAGATACATAATTAAAGTTGTTTTTGAGAAGTTCTCCAAGAAATGGTCATCAAATTGTCAACATCAAAGCATTGTCACCAAAACTTGAACCCTCTCCCATGTTTCCAAACCCAAAACATTTGAGATACAGAAATTAGTACAGATCTCTTCAAGAATGATTCGAAAACACTTCCTAGCTGTTCCAAACAGCCCTAGCTTAGCCCAGATGACTCCAACAAGTCATGACCTAGCCAACAGGAGTTACAAAAGTCATCTTATTATCAGCTACAATTTTCCTAATTTATGCATATTATTGTATTCCCCCAATTTCTAGAGGCAAATTAATTCTTCCAAGCTTCACATCACATCACATCAACATGAAAAAATACTTTGACAAGCAAATGATAGACTCTGATTAATTGAAACCTTTATATGTTTTGAGTTAACCATGGTACCTTTCTTTTTCTCAGCCACGGGTTTTTACATGTCCAAATCATAAAACTAAGATCAATGTTAGTACTGATAAATTTTCATTCTAACATAAAGGATGTTTAACTGAAGGAAAATTATGTGTTTTCATTTTTTCTATTCTATGAATAGAGAGATAATCTTAAACATGAAAAGATGTGAAATGTTTGTCCAAATGTCTTCTAAGTTCTAACTAGTCTAGACCCAGCTATATATGATCAATTTAGTGCCTTTGTAGATCTTAGTATTTAGTCCCAAGATACTCTAGATCTTCTTTACTATCTATCATGGTCACAAGACCTATATGAGTCCACCTAGACCCATCCTAAAACAGGTTGGTTCAGACCAAACCCAACTAGACTCAGCTAGACACATCTGACAAGACTCAACCAAACTTGCCAAGTCTCAGGCAGACTTGCCTTGGTATGGCAAGACAACCCAGGTTAGATAATGTCCCTATGTTTTAAAAGGCCAAAATGGCCATTTTCCTTCACATTTTAACTTTTCTTGGAATGTGTCTTGGAGTAGGGTTTTGCACTAGGGCTTTGGAATTTTACACAGGTCATTTTACACTAGGGCATCATGAATTGAGCTAGTGCACATCATAAAAAACTACCTCTTCTAGGATAGGACTTATACAAAATTTCTTAGCTGACTTAAGCTTTCAAGGGATCTTGTGCACAAGTGCTACATATTTTCAGAGCTGATTTGAGCCTTAAGGGGAGCTCATGCATGACTTGTACAGATTTTCAAAGCTGATTTGAGCCTCGAGAGGAGATAGAGTATAATAATGGTGATGAGGCACTAGAGTTATTATTATTAGAGGAATTGATTTAATTGGAACTTGGACCATACTACTGAGGCAATGGAAGGGACAGGAATTCCTTCTGTTAGCCCTCAATACTAGGCTGATATCTATCTTATGTCATGATATCAGATTTAACATTCGATAGTTTGTTGATGCTCATTGTGGATCGTAAATTCATGTCATGGTCAATGGAAATTTTGACGTATGATGTACTTAGTTATACAATTTTGGGATTCCAAAATTTGTTATTTTTGCATAATATTAGGCATAATGTTTCATATCTAATTTTGAAAATAATGTATATTTTTAGTATTTTTCTATTCACTGAGTCATTGCCAGATCCACCCTGGAGACTTTGCTGAATCACAAGTAGTGTGACCCTTTTTCCAAACAAGACTTGTGCCAAGTGGATTCTAGTGATTTTACTATCTCTATTGACTACTTCCATTTGCATCTCCAAATGATAGAACCGTCTGTGTGAATTCTTACAGTAGATCTAAACATTCCAGTTTTAACATAAAAAGTTACAAATATAGGATAAGGTAGCTAATTGGTTTAGTCTAAAAAATAAATCAATGTTTCTTGAAGTTGGTCTAGAGCTCCTTTACGAACTAGGAACTTTTTGAAATCCATCTATAAACAGAAAAAACTCTTTGGGTCAAGCTAGTTTAATTTTTGCTCTAAACATAAATAGTGATATATCTAAACTGTTGGAATATAATCCGTCAGGATTATACGTTAGTGTAAATAATAGGAAGATGAAAAGACTCTCGGATCTGTGATCCCAAGAGTCATTGTAAATGTATAAATAAATGCTTTGGCTATGAAATAAATGAATCAGGAGTTATTTACCTAACAGTGGTATCAGAGCTCCATAACTCCTACCTGATACATTTCAGTCCTGCTGCACACCTACCTGCCTGTTGCCAGTCTGCTCATTCATCTGCCCTTTCCTCAGTCTACAGATTGCATGCATTGGTGCATGCGCTGGTGGGATTTCCATTCTGTGTTCTTTGTGACTGTCAATTGAAAACCCTAATTTTTGTCCATGCATTTTCTCTGCGTGTGTTGAGAAGACGTTGGGTTGAAGAGTGAATTGTTGGAGCTGTGAATTGGAGAGAGATTGTGCAGCTGTGAAGTATTATTTTAGAGTTGCAACTTGTCATCTCTGCTGTGCATTGAGTGGAGGAAAATATTGTTGCAAAAAGATTTTGTGACCGTTCTATTGCACAAACCCTAATTTCTACCCAAATTCTTATGCATGGAGTGTTTTCTGGAAAATTTCTGCAAATATTTTTCATTGTATGTGTTATAGTCAGAGACCTGAGTTAAGGAATAACTAGCAGCTAAGGTATTCATCTTAGTTTATGCGTTGATTTTGTTGTGTTGAAGAACTGCATGGATACCTCTATCTTCCATGGTTTCATGCCTTCGCTGACCTGAGTTGTGATATTTAGCATCCACATGAGCTACAACCTGCGTGAGCTGTGTGGAAGCCCTTTCTTCACAGTTGTGTGAACATATCATCTGCTAGAAATTACTATGCTTGATTTTTGGAGCAGTCATGGTATGATGTATTGTTCTAGATCCACGGTATAGACTTGCTGAATACTGAGATTCATGCATGTGTCCTGTCAAATTTTGTGTGATCCATTTGCTTCAGTTGTGGGTCGCTTCAGTGCAACGAACTCAATTGAAGACCGGTGATTGAATATTGTTGGTGAAATATTCATGCCATTTCTCAATACTTGTGACTGTTTGGGATAAGAAAACCCTAAATTTACCCTAGGTATTTGCGTGAAGGCACATGCATCTTGTATGAGTTCGTGTTTGCTGCTGAGACGAGTCCATGAATGATTAACTGTTCATGTATGACTAATTTAATGGAGAAATAATATATATGAGTCCATGAATGATGTATTTAAGTCATAAGAATATTATTTTGTAACTATTGAATCTACATTTCTGAACTTGAGGCAGTGACCATACTACACGTACTAGAAGAGTGCTATGATTTCCATACGATTCATAGTGTCTACATTGTTGATGTTGATAGCGTTAAATTGTTGACAACTTGACCTTATTGCGTTCAACTACAAGGAATATACATTTTGGAGACTGATCTATATCTGCATAGATATCTATTGGTGTAAGAGAAGCATACGATTACCTGTGCAGTTGGAATATTTCTACTATGCAATCATTATGTGGACCCTTGTACAATATACAAGATTTCCATGTGTATGAATTGAGAATAATACGGTTGTATGACCCATTTTTGTATGATCCTGAGATCGTTGAGTATATATGCGCTGGTTGAGTATATATGTTGCGTAGAGTATATATGCATTGAGCATATTATATATATGCTGCGTGGAGTCTTTAATTTTCATTCATGTTGTTGGTGTATATGATATATTGGAGACTCCATTGAATAATACATGTTGCTTTCTACTTCTTGAAATGTTGCGAACTAAAGCTTCTTATATCCACTCAAACGCCTGAAGGTGCATTTTGGACGTGTGTTGAGAAGACTCAGTGCATGGAGTGTATGCTACACTTCACCTTTCTGAAGTGAATTTCCTCTTGAGAATTGCTGCAAGTTCTTGAAGCTGCTTGAAGATTAAAGCCGTGTTAGTACTTTGAAGACTCTCCCTCATCACAAAGATTGATGGTGGAACACTTGAAGCTGTGAAGATTGAGCCTGAACGTGAGTGAAGAACCTCACGCCTGTATTCAGCTGCCTGGAGCTGGTTATTTTTGGAGTGGTGCTGCAACATATTGTATTGATGTATTTTTCATCTTCGATGAAGATTTGAAATGTATTTTTTATATAATACCACTCTAGAATAAATGATATAGAGTTGAAAAATTAAATATAGAGTAGCTGGAATATTTTTTTGATAAGGCTGTAGAATTAGTTTTGATAGGCTACAGAATCATATTGTAATTTGTAAAGGATCAAAAATCTAAACCTGCATCCCATATCTTTTTCCAAGTATTCTATAAGTTGCAGATTCATCACAGAAGATGCAATCTATAGCATCTATAGTTGGTGCCTCTCTCTTTGGCAAAGAGAGGGGCAGAGGAAGAAGAAACTTCAGAGGTAGAGGAGGCAGAAACAACTCCAGCAAAAGATCATATTTGCAGTGCAAGTGTTGTGGAAAGACTGGACACACATCAGATCAGTGTTGGGCTTCATGGGACTCCATCAAAGACAGACATAACCAGAAGAAAGATGACAATAAAAACCAAGATGCTAGTAAATCTTCTGATTATGCTCATTGTATTGTTGCACATTGTAATCTTGGAATTAATGAAATGACTTCACTTTCATCTTACAAAGATTGTTGGCTGCTTGATACTGGTGCAACATCACACATGACTTTTAGAAAAGGTTGTTTTGAAGAACTTAATGAAACAATAAATGGCATAGTGTACTTTGTAGATAAGTCAAGTCTTAAACCAAAGGGAATGGGCACCATTCGACTGAAGATGCCTAGATTCCCTGATTTCTTGTTGAAGAATGTTCTTTATCTTCCAGATTGCAGAGAAGCCTGCTCTCCTTGGTGGAGATTTGACAGCGAGGCCATTCCATCCACATGTTTGATGGAATCATAGAAATAAGAAAGTCCTCTCACAACCAAGTCATCATGAATGGATACGAAGATGGGAAGCTGCTGAAGCTAAAGGGTTCATCTGCAAGAGTTCATAACTATGCCTACCTCTCTTAGCATGGAGAAGGTAATTTTTCATCAAGTTTATTGTGGCATGCAAGATTTGGTCATTTGAATTATAACAGTCTTCGTTTGTTGAGAAAGAATGGTGTATTTGGTTTTCCCACCATTCCCAAAGAAAAGAGCAAATGTGATGCATGTATATTAGGGAAACACAGTAAGCTGCCATTCCATGAATCTAATTTCAGAGCAAGTAGGAAATTAGAATTAGTGCATTCCAATTTATGTGGCCCAATGCCAACTCCTTCTGCCAATGGAAATCAGTATTTTATGACCTTTTTTGATGACTACTCAAGAATGTGCTATATTTACTGTTTAAAGAAAAAATCAGAAGCATTTCAAACATTCAAGGACTTTCATGCATTGATAGAAAAACAAGCACAATCTAAAATTGGTACACTTCGTACTGACAATGGGAAAGAATACACTTCAAATGCTTTTGAAGATTATCTTCATCAACATGGAATTGCACATCAAACTACCGTTCCCTACAATCCTCAACAAAATGGTGTAGCAGAAAGAATGAACAGAACCATAATGAATATGGTTCACTCAATGATGTTTTTTGAGAATGTAAAACTAATGTTTTGGGGTGATGCAGTAAACTGTACAGCCTATATGAGAAAGAGAAGTCCCTCAAATTCTCTTGATAACAAGACTCCACATGAAATGTGGTTTGGCCATCTCCCTTCAGTCAGGCATCTTAGATTTTTTGGTTCCACCTGTTATGCCTTGATTCCAAAGGAGCAAAGAAACAAGCTTGGTGCTCAAAGTAGAAAATGTATTTTCCTGGGGTACGAAGAATACTCCAAGGCATACCATCTATATGATGAGGTAAACAAGAAGTTTGTTATTTCCAGAGATGTCATTTTTCTTGAAACTAATAAAAATGACCAGTCCATTGAGAGACAGCTTGATCATTTGGAAAAATATCCTCATCCAAAGAAATATTCTGAAAATGAATATGAAATTCCAAACCTTGAAGGGGGGATTCCTATTCTGGATCAATCTTTGGAATTTCCATATGAAGCACCAACTCCCCCGCATGAAGAAGTTCCTGCTACTTCACCTGAACAAGAGGTTCAACTGGATGATGTGATTGCGAGAATTGGAAGACTCTCAATCAATGATGAAGCACCACCAGCTGATCAACCAGGACCATCATGGAAGATTCCTAAATGGGCCACAAAGACACTTGAAAGTGTCCATCTGGATGAAGTTGGAAAGACGGGAACAAGAAGTTCAAAAAGACATGAAGATGGAGGAGAAGCAGATAATTCAGGTGATGACATGGATGTATCATTTGATTGTGAATTTAATTTATCTGCTAACTTTGAACCAACTTCCTTTGAAGAAGCTTCTACTCAATTTGAGTGGAAAGAAGCTATGCAGAATGAGTATGATGCACTCATGAAGAATGGAACTTGGAAGCCGGTTGACCCTCTGGTTGGAACCAAACCAATTGGATGCAAGTGGGTGTACAAGAACAAATACAAATCAGATGGCTCACTTGACAAGCACAAAGCGAGGCTTGTAGCAAAAGGCTATGCACAGAAGGAAGGAATTGACTATGAAGAAATGTTTTATCCTACAGCAAAATGGGCTACCATCCGTACCTTACTCTCTTTAGCTGCTCAGAAAGGGTGGAAAGTTCATCAGATGGATGTGAAGACTGCTTTCTTGAATGGAGACTTGAAAGAGAATGTCTTCATGTCTTAGCCAGAAGGATTTGTTGTGAAAGGAAAAGAACAAAAGGTATGCAAGCTTGTCAAATCCTTGTATGGCCTAAAACAAGCGCCTCGCGCATGGTATGAAAAATTAACCGAGCATCTTTTGAAGTTAAATTTCGAACATTTTGATCTTGATGATGCAACATTGTTTATAAAGAAAGTTGCAAGATTTGTTGTGTATCTTGTGGTGTACGTAGATGATCTTTTGATGATAGGGAACAATGAGAGATATATAGCATCCATAAAGAAAGATTTGAAAAAGATCTTTGAAATGACAGATATGGGACATCTCCACTATTACTTAGGGATTGAAGTCACTCAACATCCTAAGTACATATTCCTATCTCAGAAAAAATATGTTGGAGAACTACTAAGCAAATTTTGCATGGCATAATGCAACCCTATCTCTACTCCAATGGAATAGAAAATGAAGCTCACATCAAGCGGAGGAAAAGAATTTGAGGATGCGACCAAGTATCGACAACTTGTAGGAAGTCTTATCTACCTTACAACAACTAGACCAGATATTTCTTATGTTGTTGGAATACTTTCAAGGTTCATGCATAAACCTTGTGAAGGACACTGGTCAGCCGCAAAAAGAGTTCTAAGATACTTGAAGGGGACTCAAGACGTTGGACTCAAGTACTCTAAAGTGGATGACTTCAAACTTATTGGGTACTCAGACTTAGATTTTGATGGCGATAAGGAGACAGGAGTATCAACTTCTGGATACACTATGGGTCTTGGATCAGCAGCTATCTCATGGAGATCATGCAAACAGTCAGTTCCGGTAGATTCAACAACAGAAGCAGAATATGTGGCTACAGCTGAAGCAATGAAAGAAATAGTATGGCTCAAGAAGATACTTGAAGATTTGCAAGAAAAACAAGAGAACTCCACTCCATTATTGATTGACAATACTTCTACAATCAAGCTGGCTAAGAATCCCATATTCCATGATCGAACCAAACACATCAACACAAAGTATCATTTGATTCGACATCATGTAGAGGCCAAGACAGTCCATCTTCGACATTGTTCCACAAATGATCAAGCTGCAGACATCTTCACCAAAGCGCTTGGATGAGAAAAGTTTGAAAGATTCATAAACATTCTCGGACTTACTAACACCCCTTCGGATTAAGGGGCGGATTGTTGGAATATAATCCGTCAGGATTATACGTTAGTGTAAATAATAGGAAGATGAAAAGACTCTCAGATCTGTGATCCCAAGAGTCATTGTAAATGTATAAATATATGCTTTGGCTATGAAATAAATGAATAAGGAGTTATTTACCTAACATAAACTAAGGTAGACTAATTAACTGTGGAAACTGAACCAAGGATAATTTCTCAGGGTTCCATCATTCCCTAAATCAATAGTAGACCATAGATAAGGAAAACATAAGATAGAGAGAGGGCCACAAAAACAGAAATGATAAAATGCATTCAATGATAGAGTGGAAAAAGAGAGAAACAAGAAGGACATACCATCTTACCACATCAAGAGGCAAAAATTAACTCTTAGAAATTAAAGATGAGATTAACCCTACAGCACCATTAGCTATTGCTACATGTGTCACTTCTAGTATTTTGAAGTCTTTGGTTGATTTCAAAAAAGATGATTTTGATACCTCCAGGGATGTCAAGAAAATCCCTCTGCATGGTATAGTTCCAACAACTAATGTTCTGAAACCTCGAAAAAGACCAGAGACCCCATTTGCTTTTACTATATGCTTGCACACTACTAGACCATTCATATGGGCTAACTCAGCTCCTTCCACTTGAATTTGTGTCTTGACAACTGATATAGGGTGCAAGATAGCTGACACAACAAAAGAGTTAACTACTCCCTTAAGATGGAATTTTGTCTTATCCAGTCTACAGTCCATGTCAATTGATGTTATATATAATAACAATGATAAATATTTAACTGATCAATATAATATATGGAAGGGCATATACAAGGATAGATCTATAAAATTCCATTTCAGCACTTGAATTAAATGATGCACTAAAACTATGTAATGAATGAAGTAGAAAATCAAACTTAACTCAAGATTTCAAGCACCTTTCAAGGATAGAAAACACAAACTACCAATACTTTCAAACAAGCACAAACATAAAAAGTGGATAAAAGTTCTTAGTGTTGCTGCGTGAATGCTTTGTAAAATGCAACCATGTGCACAACTATAGACATCCCTTCTGATGATAGTGGAATACTTGAAAGAGTCAAGAGCCTCATAAGGGCTTCAATGCCCTTTTTCTCAACAAATATTCTACAAGTTTCAGGATTTTCCATTGCCCGATGCACAAACACCATGGCATGTGAAATGCATAATTGTAGAAAGCATTCATTAGTCATATTTTCAACAAACAATCCACTAGTTCTAACACCTTCATTATGATTTTCTTCAGATTTAGTATCCATAGGAATAGGACTATCCAACTTGTCTTTCGCTTTGAACCCCATGTCACCCACTGAAGCAACTTTCTCAAGAATTGGAATGATAACATCTACACTAAGTCCCCTTAGAGAAGGGACATGGTGCTTCATCTCTTCCATTGAAGTACCCAAATGAGCAACCCATTCATTCAATTCTAGTAAATACTTTCGTGATGTGAAGACATGTACAAGAAACTGCAAAGCATTTCTTTCAGTCACTACCTACAATCTTTTATTGTTGTGACATCGTGGATCAAGACCACTAGGGATGCAACAAAGTGCTTTTGAGAAAGGGATAAGTAAATCTTTTGATATAGCATCCAAGAAGGAAGTTGTAAGACCTATTGCATGCATCATTGAGAAACAAGTTGGATGCTTATGAATGAGTTCACTCATAATTGTCACAGCTGAAGAGAAGATGTCACCACCAAACTTATGGGAATGACAGAATATTAATGATAGGCTTGATGGAAAGGTACTCTCCTCTGAGCCTACAGGCCTTGTTGTGGCATACATTGTTGATCCCAGTGCCTTGAGTAAGGCCTTGATAAGCCACCTCCGAGAATATGGAATTTGGCCTTTATCATCATTATATGTTGAAGATGCAATACTGCTTTTTGCTGACAACTCAACAACACTTGTAACCTCAAATTGTAGTCTCTTAATATTACTGTCTAGACCTCCAGGGATGTCAAGAAAAGACATCTACCTAGTATACTTCCTACTACTAATGTTCCAAAACCTTGAAAAATACCAGAGACCCCATCTGCTTTTACTGTATGCTTGCACACTGCTAGACCATTCATATTGGCTAACTTAGCTCATGCCACTTGAATTCGTGTCTTGATAACTGATATAGGGTGCAAGATAGTTAACATAGAAGAAAACAGAACTACTCCCTTATGATGGAATTTTGTCTTATTGAGTCTACAGTCCATGTCAATTGATGTTAAATATAATAATAATGATAAATATTTAACTGATCAATATAATATATGGAAGGGCATCTCCAAGGATAGATCTATAAAATTCCATTTCAGCACTTGAATTAAATGATGCACTAAAACTATGTAATGAACTAAGTAGAAACTCAAACTTAACTCAAGGTTTCAAGCACCTTTCAAGGCTAGAAAACACAAACTACCAATAGTTTCAAACAAGAACAAACATAAGAAGTGGATAAAAGTTATGAGTGTTGCTGCATGAATGCTTTGCAAGCTGTAACCTTGTGCACAGCTACTGACATCCCTTCTGACGATAGTGGAATACTTGAAAGAGTCAAGAACCTCATCAAAGCTTCATTGCCCTTTTTCTCAACAAATATTCTACAAGTTTCGGGATTTTCCATTTCCTGATGCACAAACACCATGGCATGTGAAATGGATAATTCTAGAAAGCGTTCATTAGTCATATTTTCAACAGACACTCCACTAGTTCCACCACCTTCATTATGATTCTCTTCAAAATTAGTATCCATAGGAACAGGACTATCCAAATTGTCTTTGGCTTCGAACCCCATGTCACCCACTGAAGAAACTTTCTCAAGAATTGCAATGATAACATCTACAGTAGGTCCCCTCAAGAATTACAATGATAACATCTACACCAAGTCACCTCAATTATAACCAGCATGACCAGGTTTGACCATAAAGATGCTTAAAATGTTCCTAGAATAGTTGATGATGTTTTTGGTTCCCTAGATATGAGGTATCATTACTATTTGAAGGCCTTAAAAGGTCCTAAATACGTAGTCTTTGTATTCCATTGTTCATCGCTCTCATAAAACTGAACATAAACATTGCATATACAAGAGACTAATAAAACGACAAGAATCTCTTTGTATCACCAAGAAATCACCCTGATCTAAGAGTATCACTGACTTGCTGCAAGTTTTTTATTACTTCAATTTGTGGCTTTCTAGAACAAAAAATTATCTTGATTACAAAAAGACAAATTGAGCATGACTGTGTGGATAACCAGGAACTGCAACAATTTTGTACTAAGTGTACCTATTTTTCCTCACATAGAGCCTTTTTTGAATCATGATTCTCTCCTTAAGCTGACTCTAGGTTTTTGCTGAACAAAACATGGTCATCTTTCTCAAAGTATGGATTGGTTTGCTGAGGAGTTGTAGGACTGGTCAAGCCTTAGATACATCATGTGTCTGCTTCTAAAAAGCCACGTGGATTATCTTATTGTAATGCCACATGTGGAGGGACTTTTGCCATTATAGTTGAGGTGTTTAGGGATAGTCAGGTCCTAAACCATATCATTTGTCCACTTCTATAACAAACTATGGACTATTTTTCTATAGTTCTGCACTGGTGCACATTGAAAGGGAGCTAAGCTACATAGGAGGAGAGTTTTAATGTAAAACAAAATTCCAATCTAGGGATGTGCATTTGTAGTCATAAGACTTGAGAATTGCAAATAGTATGGCCATCACATAGATGATAACCATAAGATGAAGAGGCCCTGCAAGACATGACACTAAAACCATTAGTGATGTTAGTAAAGGAATAAGGGAGAATGCTCACATCACCAGGGGATTTAAACCCGAAATCCATCTTTTAGATTGGAAAAGCTTTTGGTGCATGTGAGTGAGGAGTTATACATACAACTGTCAATTTGGGAAAATATAATAGCACTGAGTGAGGTAGGAATTATCTACCAAGCAATATAGCTATGTGGTGGAATATGTCTATCTTTCCACAGATGATAGAGTTTTACCCAGATGGAAAGCATGGCATACATCGTAGAAAATGCCATAGTATGTGGATAAGTAGAAATAATTTATAAACATAGATTTTGTAATCTCTACTATGCATTTTAGAATTTTTTAGTACAACACATTAGGATTGACAACTTACATCTCCCTTTAAACTAGATTATGATCATTTGTATTAGTTAAAGTATAGATCAGAAGTTGAACTCAGAGGAATTCTGGGATGTGATGTGCTTTGGAACTATGTAAACCAAATCCTAACATGAACTGGTCTGCAACGCATGCATTCTCATTCCTTATATTTCATGGATGATTTTTCAAATCCAATTGTTGGAAACTGCTTTGCATACTCCTCAACTTAATGTCGAAGTTTTCTTATCTCATCCTATATGGCTGGGATGCTTTCGATGGTGGCCTTGAAGTCCTTCAGTTTTGTACCACCTAAGTTTAGAAATGACATATATTTCATACTTTGTTTGAATTTGATCATGTACCAAATGAATAAAAAATTGCTTAATACTAGTTGTCTAATTGTTTAGTTAAATACTACATTTTGTCTAGTTGTCTAGTTATATTGTTGAAATCTTCTTCAAATTTGTCTAGTTGCATGGCACAAGTCAATTAATCATTTGCATTAAAGATACTAAATTTACAGTTCATTTTTGGCAAGAGTTGTTTTCAATATGGAATTTTCAAGGAACATCCTTCAAAATGAGTACAACTTTCCATCTGTAGAAAGATGGCTGAATTGAGGCAGTGAATTGATTCCTTAAATTGTATTTATGCACATATGATGGGTATAAGCAATCCAAGTGGTTAAAGTGGATAAATCTTTGTAATGTCCCAATCAAAATTTTAATTGTTCCCTTGGTTGACTTTGGGCATGGTTTTTCTCAAAACCTTCTTCTCCTATAATTCCTTACAATCCTACCAATTGAATGTTGTAGGTTTTCCTTCTCCAATATTGGGATTCCAGACTTTGCGTGGGAGAGATTTTCTAGCCAACTGCAATCTACCTTGAATCTTTGCCAAACACTTTAAATGGAAACTGTTGTAGGTTTAGTGTGACTATTTGAACCATATGCGATTATAATTATGGATTTTGACTGCATTTTTGGTGTTGTAGAGCATGATAATTGGTGGTATCTCTTACAACTAGACAAGTGGTATTTAACATAGTGTAGTCACAAAAGAAGAATAATAGACTTGAACATGTAGTACTAAATAAAATCAGCTTGGTTTTATTACCACCCTCCGACACATTTGGAATGCAAATGGATGGAAATTGCAACATGCATCTACATCCTTTGACCACTTTGTAGTTAGGCAATGCACTCATGTCCCAAATGGAATGTTGAACAAGTAATTAATGATACAAATTACTCATGTAGAAAATGCTAATCAAAGTAATTAAATATACAAAGATGTTGAAATCTGAATTACATGTGTGTTTATACTAAAATCCTAATGAGGAATAAACATATTTGTAATGGAATTTGAATGAATGGTAAAGTATTGCTTGGTTTTGTAGTTTTGTATTATATGTGTTGGTCTATAATATCATACCTTTTGTCTTAATTGGTATTGTTTTGATTCCAATATGATAAATTCCTTAATGTTGTAAAGAATTATTAAATAAAGTGGATCAAACTTTTAGCTTATCCTCATTAAAAATCGAGCATCTTCACTGCTATTGATTAAGTTTAGATAAGACAACTTGTTATCACTCCAGGAAACTCCTCTAGGTTGTAGCTCGAGGATGACTGGTAACTTACACTTTTTGGGGGGTTTTTTGATATGGATCAAGTCAGTTGACCTATATAACCTTTCCACTCTCAAGGCATGCATAAAACTCACTCATTTACAAGGATTTTAGTTACAATTTCTCAAAAGTTCGACAATAAGGTGCAGGGATGGAGAACTCACTAGGCTGGCAGACTTACATACAAAACACATGCATATAAATGGCTAAATTCTGATCAGGATGCTATTTATAAATCAAATCACACTAACAAACCAATAATATGACATCTATCATCTTTTTAATCAATCTAAAAATGACATAAATACACATTCAGGCATAAATATAGCAAAGAAAGAGACTATGGCTGAAGAGATCACAACAAAAGAGCTTATATAATGAATAAGAAAAATGAGAAGCATGAAAGAATTATAGGCTTATAAATCCCTGAAGTTGAACCTTTATTATAAAATCAAACTTAGGCTTTATAGCCTTCTACAAAAAGTATAGATCTCGAAACTTCGATCTGTTTTCACAAAAATACTCAAAATTGGTAGTTTTTTCAAATTAGGGTTTCAAACCCTACCTAACTATTTGTCTAACTATGACGAAGATATACTAAAGTAGTTGAAATTGATCACTATTTCTAGTTCACTATAAATTTTCCACCAAAAGACAGCATTTCGATGGTTAACTAATGTGATCTTTCTTGCTTAATTCGTCGGAATTTTCTACCCTGTCTCCAT
Organism: Pseudotsuga menziesii; assembly: GCA_001517045.1. Lineage (NCBI taxonomy): Eukaryota > Viridiplantae > Streptophyta > Pinopsida > Pinales > Pinaceae > Pseudotsuga > Pseudotsuga menziesii. The sequence goes on from LPNX010954617.1 coordinate 216,324, forward strand.
GGTCAGCAATCAGAAGCTCTACCCTGAACGATCGCAACCTCAAACTTGAATGTGACTATAGTGTTGGTGATTTAAACCACTACTGACACGATGGTTAAGCATCGGTGATCGGAAGCTACAACCACTAACTCGTCGGCGATGGAAACTCCAAACCACTAAAACATCGAAACCTCAAGACTGAACGCTGTCACAGTGTCGGCATTTCAAATGACTGACATTGTGATCGGTGATCGAAATCTCTAGCCACTAAGGATTGGATCTTTACATCTAAATGATTTCGTAGTGTCAACATTTCAAACCACTAACATCGTGATTAGTGATCGGAGGCTCTAGCCACTAACCCATCGGAGCTTTAAACCTGAATGCTGCCACAGTGTCGACATTTCAAACCACTAACATCGTGATCAGTGATCGAAGGATATAGCCACTAACCCATTGAAGCTTTAAACCTGAATCCTACCACAATTTCCGCATTTCAAACCACTAACATCATGATCGATGATCAGAGGCTCTAGCCACTAACCCATCGAAGCTTTAAACCTGAGTGCTGCCACAGTGTCGGTGTTTCAAACCACTAACATCGCGATCGGTGATCAGAAGCTATAGCCACTAAGGACTAGAGCTTTACACCTGACATCTGCTGCAGTGTCAGCATCTCAAAATACTAAGATCGTGATTGGCGATCGGTAACTCTAGCTACTAACCCATCAGAGCTTTAAACCTAAGCGCTGCCATAGTTTCGGTGATTCAAACCACTAAATTCTAAGCATCGACGATTGAAAAGACTAACTACTAATCTGTCGATGATCTGAATCTCTAGGCACTAATCCATCAGAGCTTTAAACCACTAATTGTCAGCAATCAAAACCCCAAGATTGAACGTGTCGGTGCTTTAAACTACAAGTTTTTCATAGTGTCGGCAGTATAAAGGACTAAAACTCTGAAATGCCGGTGTCATAGAGGATTAAACCCCTGACCTGTTGTCAAAAATGTTCTTTTGGTGGTCAGTGTATATGTTGCATTCCTTCTTAATCTACCGAAGACGACCCTTTTCGGTGGCTAACGAGATGTTCTGAGCCTCGCCTAAGCCACCGAAAGCTACAACTTGTGAAATTTTTACCCAAATAAAAAAAAGAGGCTTTCAAACTTGTTATTGATATTCATATCCTTCATTGCATGAATTAAATTCTTCATACTATCAAAATAACTTATTTTGGGAGATAACATCTAGCTCCTACTTGGGGATGGGAACCTCCCAGTGAGGACCCAAGAATCGAAGACCAAAATGCGTTTCCTGAAAAAGAATAATTGAAGCTATCTTCTAGTGTTCCATTGGGCATGGAGTTTATTCTGAAAGAAAAACAACCTATTATCTACTAATTTACAATAATAAGGCCTCGGAGCCTCAAATAAAATAGAGTTTCAAGAACCACCCATTCACTGGGCCATCAAATACATTTTCACCTTCCAGATTCTGCAATTTGAAGGTGTTATTCTCATATACCTGGTCTATAACAAAAGGTACAATCCACAAAGAGTCAATTTTTCTGTGTTTTCCCTTGTCGTGTCTGAAAGCATCCCACTTGAGGACCCAATATTCGACCTGAAAGTTGTTTGCTTTTGATATTTTGTTGAACATGCCCTTTATGCTCCATTTATGAGCTTCTAATTTTCCTACAACTTGCTCCCTTATTTACTGTAACTCTACCAAATCCATCATCCTTCTCACCATATCATTTCGTTCATCCTCCTCTTCCTGAAAAAACTTTGCCACTGGAAGGATGAGCTGGATAGGAAAGATAGCCTCAGTTCCATAAACTAGCTTGAATGGAGAAATCCTAATGGATCTTTTATCTGTTACCCTATCATCCCATAAGGAAAACTTAAGCTTTGAATCCCATCTTTTCTGATTTGTCTCCAGCAGTTTCCTGATGATTCTAACTAAGCTTTTGTTGGATGACTTAGCCAGGCCATTTCCTTGGGGATAATAGGATGTGGAGTGCACCAGTTGAATACCCATTGATTCACACATTTTAACTAATGCCCCAGCCTTAAAAGTTGGTGCAGTATCAGTTACTAACCTTACTAGGCATCCAGACCTGGTAAATATATTCTCATATAAAATTATCATTATGACTTGATGAGTGGCATTCCTGGAAGGTACTGCTTATATCCATTTTGTAAAGTATTCAGTGGCTACTAAGATCCATTTATGTTGTCCACTAGAGGATGGATTTATTTCACCTATGAAATCCAAACCCCATTGCTGGAAAGGCCCATTCACTGTAACAGGCCTAAGGGGTAAGGATTTGAGCTGCTGCTTCCCTATAAATCTTTGGCATTGGTCACAGCCCCTTACAAAAGTCCATACATTAGCAAAGAGGACTGGCCAATAGTATACTGCTCTTAAGATATTGTGGGCTATGGTTTTCCAATAGTGGTGGCCTCCACATGTGCTAGAATGAAAGTGATGCATGACCTGCTTTGCTTCCTCTTTATCTAAACACATGAGCAAAACTCCAGACTGATCTCTCCAGTATATCATTTTGTCAATTATGCAAAATTTAATAGATTTCAACTTAAGAGCTCGTGCCTGGTTAGGAGTGAGATCAACAGATACTTCTAGTTTTTGCAAAAAATGAATGATACCCGAGTACCACTCACATGAAGCTATGTTTTCAGCTACTAATGGACTGTCACTCTACTCTTGATTTACTTATGTTTCTGCTGCTATCATCGTCCGTACCTTTGCTGATTTGACACATGTGAAATTTATTCTCATCAGTTCATAGATTTCTTTGGCCATGAGTTTGGCCAGGCCTAGCCCCTTTACCAGTGTGGTGGGTTTCACCTCTATATCAAACTCAATGAGTTTGGAAATCCACTTAGCACTCTTCCCATCAATGTTAGGCTGAGTCAAAACATCCTTCATAGCAGCTGAAGGGACATATGCAATGACCTTTGCATGGAGAATGTAGATTCTAAAAGTATTCAAAGATTTTATGAGAGCATAAGCCTGCTTCTCAATTGGGTCATACTTCAGCTCAGCATCTCTCAGGGTTCAGCTAAAGAATGCAATTGGATGATCAAGACCTTCATCATTCTTTTGTAATAGTACAGCTGCCATTGTGTCATAAGATGCAAAAGAGAAAGTGCAAAAACCCTTTGTGTAGTCGGGACTAATCAGGGTTGGGGCCTCCATGATAGCCTTTTTGATGTCTTCAAAATAATTCCTTTCCTGGTCAGTCCACTTTATTTCTACATCCTTTTTCAGCATGACTGTTATATGCTTTACCAACTCGGAGAAATTTGGAATGAACCTTCTGAAAAAGTTTATCTTGCCTAAAAAGGACTGAATGTCCCTTTTTGACCTTCGTATTGACAGTTTTTGGATTGCTTCCACCCTCACTGGATCGATCTTTACACCTTTGTCTGAGACTATGTGGCCTAGAAGCTTTCCTTCATTGAGTGAAAACTGGTACTTCTTGGGGCTCAATGATATTCCATACCTTCTGCACTTCAGAAATGCCTTCCTTAGATGTTGTAAGAGGACATGATAGCTGTGAGAGTAAACTATTAGGTCATCCAAATATATCAGCACAAACTTATCTTTTATCCCTACAAAAGCTAGGTCCATAGCTCTTTGAAAAGTAGCCCCAACATTCATTAGCCCAAATGGTATTTTAGCATACATGAAGGTGCCCCAGGGGGTGGTAAAGGCAGTCTTATCTTGGTCATATGGGTGCACAGAAACTTGGTTGTATCCAGAGAAGCCATCGAGGAAGGACATAACCTTAGCCCCTGAGATTTTCTGCAGTAGGTGTTACATCTTGGGCAGTGGATAGTTGTCTTTCTTGGAACACTTGTTCAAGTTTGTAAAATCCACACACAACTTGATTTCTCCATTTTTTTTTCTTACCACTACTAGGTTTGCAATCCACATAATCAATCACACCCTTTAGGTACCTATAAATATGCTTTACAACAATCATGAGAACATGTTTAGGATCTGTCATAAACTGGCTCAAGGTGTTCACCACAAAGCAAATATCTGGTTTTGTGTTTGTTAGGTACATAGGGGACCCAATCATCTGAGGATACATCATGGCATCAACTAACTCTGATGAAGCAAAACTCAAAAGCTTCAGGTTCTATGCCATAGGTATGGTCATGGCCTTGTAGTACATCATCCTGAACCTCTTCAAGATCTCTACTACATACTTCCCTTGTCCCAAGGAGATTCCATCTACATTATGCCACAACACCATGCCTAGAAAGTAGTGCATCATATCCAATTCCTTCAACTCGAAATCAGTAGCAAGTCTCCTTCTTTCAACTTTAATGAGTTCCTCTTTTATGTCAGGAACAATCCATCAACATATAACATGAGCATCACTAGTATTCCACCTTCAACCTTGAAGTAAAGGTTAGAATCCACTTTACTCGCAGTAAAGCCTAGAGTCATCAGTAATCTATCCATCCTGTCATACCATTTCGAACCTCAAGATATTCTACAGTCACTCCCGTTGAAGTGGAGCATCATTCTCCCTCTACCTTTTGTACTCTATGGATTGAAACATTATGTACCGTAGAGACAAGTATATTTCTATGCTACTAATATTCTATGTATCCATCTAGGTTCACTGGATACCAAGATCCTATATCTTTGAAAGCGTTCTTATCGTACCCATTTGTGATTTTGTCATCCTCTATAGGCTTTCATCTTCGACCTTGTACAAAAAGGTTAAGATATTCATCACTCTATGTGATATTCAAGCTCCTCATGTATGTGTTATCCCATGGGTTCCTTCGGAGCTCATATGGGACATCCTCATGGGTTCCTTTGTGAAAATGATAGGCAGAATCCTTCTTTCATTTTCACACATGATTCTGCCTATCATTTGTATTTCTAGTGGCTGCAAATGTCTCTTCATAGTCTATGACTCATGCTATGAATCTTGCCTTGTATCCCATGATGTTTCCATATACTGCATGATGGAACTACGAACTTCCTATTAGGTCTCGATACTACATCCTAGACATCATTCTTCTTGAGCTTGTATTTCCTATCTTCTTGGCTACTTATTCATATATGGAAGGTTCTGCATCAATGATGTCACTGCATTCGTCATATTATTCTTCATCTTGAACTATCGTCACTTTTTCTTCGAAATAAGTCTCCTCGTTATTTGCATGTAGGTGATTGTACATGATCTTTCCTACAAGTCGAATGCATTTGTATGGTTAGAAACATTTCATAAGGCATATTCATAGTGGAAAATTCTTATGCATAAATATGTGATCATGCAACTATTTCATCCAATACAACATTCATCCATATCTCATAAAAACTTTTCTATATGCCTTCCATCTCTACAAAGACATCATTGAGATTGTGCACTAATCCAATATGTCAACAAAGAGGTTTCATTCTAGATAAGTAGCAATGAGAGTTCTATAGCACCATGAGCTACTTACCCATCACATGCATGTTAGTAGTATAATCTCATTAATGCAAACATTCTATCATGCATAACACATCAACTGAACATAAAAAAATGAACATAAAAAAATGCATAACAAAATAATATCATGAAATGACAATTGAATGCTTATCTTTATTTGTTTCGTGGGTAGACTCCTTCTTTTAGCTTCATCATCTTCTTCATTCATAGCATCATCATTTCTTATCCAAATGCTTATATGGATAAGAGTTTCTTCAATAATTTAGTTCTTCATATTCCTTGTCTCTTGAGGGATCTTCTTTGAATTGTGAGGGTTTGATCTTCAGTTGCTCCCATTTTCTTTTCTCTTATTATGAGTCAAGATTCTTCCTGTGTGCACTCTTCCTAGAGTATACTTAAAATAATCACTTCCTTCTGGAACACATTCCTCAAATGAATGAATCCCATGATCCTGGGAGACCATTCAAGGTGGTTATCACCACTTGTACATTCTTGACTTCTGCTTCTATTTCTTCAAGTTTTTATTTGATTTGAGAGACCCTTCTAAAGTATGACTGTATTTTCTCTGAATTCTGGATCTTCACATTCTTCAACTGTTTTCTCAAAGTCATCTTCCAATTTATGTTCTTCCCTTCAAATAGCTTGGTCAAGGAATCAAACATCTCTTTCGTTGTCTTTAGGGAAGACACTTGTGGTATAAGGTGATCCTTGATTGAATCAGCAATGATCTTCTTGTGCAAGTATTTTAGCCTCATCTCCCTCTGGAACTGGAACCTCTCTACTTATGTAGCTATCTAATTCATTTTCTTAAAGAAAGAGTGAGATCCAATACTTCCATGTTTGAAAGTTGTCAGTTTCCCCAAGCTTGTGATCAAGCTAGTGTGATTATACATTTTTAAATAAGAACCTCAAATGTAAATAGAAAACGATTAGATCTTACCAATTTGAGGTGTTCGTCCTGGTTCTGGAGCTGGCTAATCTAGGGTTTGTTAGAGAAACCCTAATTTTCAAAACTTGGAATATTTCAGATCTAATTGGATAGAAATATATACCTCTTGAAGGGGAGCTTTCCAAGGTACTCCTTTTCTGAAAACAATGAAGGGAAGCTCCTGGAACAGGAAGCCCTATTTTACCAATTTCTTCTGCAGAAATGCGTGATACTATTTTTGAGGTATCTCCAAAAGTAATCCAAGAAAAATTGTATTTTGGGATAACACATACATGAGCTCCTTTGTGAAAATGATAGGCATAATCCTTCTTTCATTTTCACACATTATTCTACCTATCATGTGTATTTCTAGTGGCTGCAAATGTCTCTTCATAGTCTATGACTCATGCTATGACTCTTGCCTTGTATCCCACGATGTTTCCATATACTGCATGATGGAACTACAAAATTCCTATTAGGTCTCGATACTGCATCCTAGACATCATTCTTCTTGAGCTAGTATTTCCTATCTTCTTGGTTACTTATTCATAGATGGAAGGTTCTGCATCAATGATGTCACTGCATTCGTCATATTATTCTTCATCTTGAACTATCGTCACTTTTTCTTCGAAATAAGTCTCCTCGTTATTTGCTTGTAGGTGATTGTACGTGATCTTTCCTACAAGTCAAATGCATTTGTATGGTTAGAAACATTTCATAAGGAATATTCATAGTGGAAAATTCTTATGCATAAATATATGATCATGCAACTATTTCATCCAATACAATATTCATCCATATCTCACAAAAACTTTTCTATATTCTGTCCATCTCTACAAAGACATCATTGAGATTGTGCACTAAACCAATATGTCAACAAAGAGGTTTCATTCTAGATAAGTAGCAATGAGAGTTCTATAGCACCATCAGCTACTTACCCATCACATGCATGTTAGTAGTATAATCTCATTAATGCAAACATTCTATCATGCATAACACATCAACTGCACATAAACAAATGCATAACAAAATAATATCATGAAATGACAATTGAATACTTATCTTTATTTGTTTCGTGGGTAGACTCCTTCTTTTAGCTTCATCATCTTCTTCATTCATAGCATCATCATTTCTTATCCAAATGCTTATATGGATAAGAGTTTCTTCAAGAATTTAGTTCTTCATATTCCTTGTCTCTTGAGGGATCTTCTTTGAATCGTGAGGGTTTGATCTTTAGTTGCTCCCATTTTACTTTCTCTTATTATGAGTCAAGATTCTTCTTGTGTGCACTCTTCCTAGAGTATACTTAAAATAATCACTTCCTTCTGGAACACATTCCTCAAATGAATGAATCTCATGATCCTGGGAGACCATTCAAGGTGGTTGTCACCACTTCTACATTCTCGACTTCTTCTTCTATTGCTTCAAGTTGTTATTTGATTTGAGAGACCCTTCTAAAGTATGACTGTATTTTCTCTGAATTCTGGATCTTCACATTCTTCAACTGTTTTCTCAAATTCATCTTCCAATTTATGTTCTTCCCTTCAAATAGCTTGGTCAAGGAATCAAACATCTCTTTCGTTGTCTTTAGGGAAGACACTTGTGGTATAAGGTGATCCTTGATTGAATCAACAAAGATCTTCTTGTGTAAGTATTTTAGCCTCATCTCCCTTTGGAACTGGAACCTCTCTACTTATGTAGCTGTCTAATTCATTTTCTTAAAGAAAGAGTGAGATCCAATACTTCCATGTTTGGAAGTTGTCAGTTTCACCAAGCTTGTGATCAAGATGGTGTGATTATACATTTGAAATAAGAACCTCAAATGTAAATAGAAAACGATTAGATCTTACCAATTTGAGGTGTTTGTCCTGGTTCTGGAGCTGGCTAATCTAGGGTTTGTTAGAGAAACCCTAATTTTCAAAACTTGGAATATTTCAGATTTGATTGGATAGAAATATATACCTCTTCCAGGGGAGATTTCCAAAGTACTCCTTTTCTGAAAACAATGAAGGGAAGCTCCTGGAACAGGAAGCCCTATTTCACCAATTTCTTCTGCAGAAATGCGTGATACTATTTTTGAGGTATCTCCAAAAGTAATCCTCCTATATGTCTAAAATTTCATAATAAGGTATCATTGTCTGTTCTTGTTCTGACACCATAGGTTGCATCAGAATTGGTTTCACCAATAGGGACTTATGAGCGTTTTCTCAAGGTGACATGTTTCAGGACTGTTCAGTATAGGAAAGTTGTACGGACTGCCACGTGTCACTGTTTCATATTCGTGTTCTAAAACTTTTATCACAGAAATTAAATTCTGTTACCTTTCTATAACATCTTGATAAATTTCATTTGGACCTTTGTAGCCTGAGATATAGCAATTCTCCCCAGGTGTCATGTTTGGGGAGGAATCCTGGGAGAGGTTGGAACCCTAACTTGGAGGAATCATATCTCCTCGAATATAATGAATCTAACACTAAGACTTGGACAAAATGTACATCAGGAATTTATCTTCATCATATGAAAGTTTCAGCACCTGATACGTCTCCCATATAGAGATATAGTGAATCTACCAAAACTATAAGTTTTAGTATTTTAAGGTTTTTCAGGCCTGGGGTAAAACTAGGGTTTGACTTTCCCGGATTTTCACCCAACCAAAAATATTTATCCAGGTCTCTAAAATTTGATTTTGATGAGGATATTAATCCTATTCTGGGCTCACTAAAAAATTCCTCTTCTATAAAAAGCCCTAATTTCCCGCAGCAAAAACTGAGAAATGCCCGGAATCAAATTCTGCTTCAATAGAAAGATGTGCCCTTCAATGGAGAGTTATCCTAGCATAGTTTTGTTGGTGTATTGTGGAGAGAGACCCAAAAAGTAAGAATCCCTAGCTTCTGCATCTATACAATTTCTTGTTCTAAAGTTATCTCTAATACCATGTTATAGTTTTATCATTTAAGCAATATGATCTTAGGATCTTATCTTAGAGAATAAAATGCATAGCAATAAACAAAAGAGACAAGAGAAACAAATAATTTTTCCTCAGGGAAACCATAAAGGACAAAACTATGCAACTTCCTCAGTGATAGAATGAGCACCAATGGCAGTAGTAAAACCCAAATACAGAAAAAATGATCTCCGGCAACTGTTCTCTCTCTCTCACTTGAGAGAGCTTCTCCTCTCTCACTCATGTGCCCCAGTGAGTGAGTGTGTGTGAGATGTGTAGACAGGAGGAGAGACTCACTTCTATTTATATTATTCCATTCGCTTTATGTCCACTCCAACAAGTCGACCTCACTTAATTACTTACTAGGGCCGATTTCTTTAAGAGAGTCTAATAACGCTAGTGCCCCAAAACTTTGGGGACTTTGTCCTATGATCAACAAGGAGGGTTAACCTTGACTCAATTGTTGGGACTATTTCCCTAACTTACAATGGAGGGTTGACCTCAATGACTTTACATGACTTTTTTACATTATTGAATCTCCTGATTGGAATGTCGGGGCCTCAAATGACTCAATTACATTATAGATACTTCTCTGAATAAACATTGGGGTACAATACATAATATATACAAGTGAATACATTCCAAAATTACAAATACATCAACGAAAATGGTTAAAACAGATGACACACTATGAGAGATACCATAGTCCATCTGAATTCTATCATGAGAATCTATTTTCAAACCAAGGCCAAGCACGAGTTCTTTGTTGTTGTTAATATCAAAATGGAGCAAATTACCCCCTACAACTGGGTACATATTAGATTGTGAATGGTGAACAATTTCTTCAAGATGGGCATATGATTTGTTATATGACCTAGCACCTAGTGTTAGTAGAATAGATAATGAACAATGAAAAATCTCTTCAATAAGCTGGGCACATTATTTTTTATCTGTCATAGCACCTACTATGAGTATAATTAATTCTACTCCAACTATAGACCCGTTAACACAAAATTTGCCCCATTGTGTATTTTCTAATGAGGTGTTCATTTATATTGATGGTATTTAAGAGCTTCTCAGTGTGTATATGTCGAGACTTTGCTAATGAGGTACCATCTCGTACAAAGAGGCTTCTCTCAAATGTTATGATGAAGTTGATCCAAATACATAGTAAATACAGTAATAGACCTCTAACATAAAACATGAAGAGATATTACATCAAATATAATTTTACCACTGTAATGCAATCCTAGCATGACATACAAGAATTGATGTATAGATTTTATTGGTTCATCTTCAGTCTATGAGGCACTGACATTAAAAGAATGATGAAGGCAAGGACATAATGAGTGGTAACAAAATCATAATTGGTAGTTCATGATGTTGGCTTGTTTATCAAATCAAGGTAGATTTAGGATGATTTCAATCACCATTTCTGGAACGCTTGGGGAAGACATCAATGAAGCAATGTTGAGAATGATTTGATGATAATTGTGGTCCCTAAATAAATAGATATGTACTTCAGATACATGGGGCCCACTTTTTGGATTCAAACCCTATTTGGGATAGAGATTCAATTCCACAGAAGAGCTTGTCACAAAATTTGGTAGTGTTTAGAATTATCAAAATGGTTTGGCCAGAGATTTGAAAAGGAAATATGAAGGATGAAAAATCTATTATAATTTAGGGAGCACATTTAGATTCTAGTATTTTGAATTTTGCAAATTAATCTTCTTTCAAGGACACTTCACTTGATCATGACATAAAATAAAAGGAAGAAAAGAATTCAGCAGATGCCCTAGTCACTGAAGTTTTTGATTCTCTAGAATCTAAGGTTACAACCATAGTGGCCACAAGATGTTGTAACACAAAGACACCTATAGTTTTAATGAAAAAATGATGAGAAGCTCACCCATTGATGTTAAGGAATGTCAACTAATTCCTATTGTCATGAAGATGCCTCATTTTGATCATAAAAGTCTTCTAGAGCTATGCTGTGTGGCATCGCCCCCCCCCCCCCCCCCCCCCCCCCCCNCCTATACTAGGTTGATCGTTTGATGGAAATATTATGGTACCTCCCTTCTCCTCCAAACTCCTACAAAGGTTTTTATAGTTGATCAATTGATGATAATGTTATAAGTTGTAACTACTAGATGATTGATGTTACATGGTTTAATCCATGTATTCTATAGCTAGTTCAACATACTAGATATTTTTTAGATATAAATCCATCAAAATATATTAAAATATATACTATACAAAAAACTCTCCCAAAACGAGAGCTTTTGAAAATTTCACCTTTTGGTCCCTTCCCGCTCCCCGCTCCCAATAGTATAGTTCTAGATGAATGGGTGTCTAGTAGGTCCATTGATAGTAAATGTCCAACCAATTATCAAAAAGAGTTCACTAAGCAATTTGAAGACACCATGGGATTACTTTTTCTCATTTGAATCACAGAGAAAGAGAGTAATAAATATCTCTATTGCAAGTTTTCCTCAAAGATTGGTCTGGTTACACAAAATTTTACAATGCACTCAGTAGGGTAACTCAACCAAATACATGGTGTAATTCATGTAGCAGATGTCTAATAAGTAATATGAAGAGAATGGTTTTCCTGGTGGATCTCTAGCACTTTAAGGTGTAGTTCTTGTAGGAAATTTTTCCTTAGGTTGAATCATACACTTGCAAAAGGGGCACCTTATAGTTGGTGGTTGTATGTCAGCAAGTCACGTGCAAATCCCCTTCAAATATGGGAGCTCGATTAGTCAACAATGATTATACATCCTCTTGATGGTGGTGGGGGGTGGTGTGGATTTCTCCATGGCCTGGACAAACTAGGGTGAAAACACCAAATTGTTTAGAAACTATTTAGACTTTAAACTTTTAGCTTCACTATAATCATGTGAAGGTTATAATCCAAATATATCTATTAGCATGGTGAAGCTGGTACTTTGAGGATAGCAACTAATTACTATATATTCATAAATAAAGTATTTAAGTTTTTAATAGAGCATGCATACATGCATGCAATTCATAGGCCCAACTTGACAGGATCTATTTTGTTGGATGGACAGCTTAAGCAATTGAGATTTTCCATAATTTTTATTCTATAGTGATTCTATTCAAAGCCTCCTAGCTATGAATTTAGAAGTTTTATATACAACAGATCTATAGTAATTGGTTGAAGTTAATAGGGAAATATAAGACTTTTCATCAATGGGTTGTGTAAAGTTGTGAATTTTGTAGTGGATTCTAGAGTGATTGGAATAGGAAAGATCCAAGACTGCATTATACAATGATAAATGTGACAACAAGGAAACTTGATGCAAGAAGACAATAGGATGTTAAATATGGGGTAGTTATAGAACCATGGGAATATTGTGTGAGTCACTAGATGCAATAGTAGGAGAATATTATACTCCAATTTCAGATCTACAATGAAAAAATGAGGATTTTAGTATAGGATGCTAGTTGCAATTCTTGATAATGAAATATTGTATCTATATATGATGCAATGACTAACTAGGAAAACAGTGCTATCACTAAGATGGTTGTAGAATCTCCCCTCTGGAGTCTAAATTATCAGAACACGTGGTTATTCTTTGAAGTTTTCTTCATAATATTCATGAGATTTTGATAAGATATCCAAGAAAAATTGTATTTTGGGTTTACCAGGATGCATTTCATAATGGAAAATTTTCAATTTTGTTCCCTTGACAGTTAATATCCATAAGTATCCCTGCTCCTTCTTTTAGGTGGAATGATTTATTGAAGAAACAACCTTCCTCTGGGCACACTTGAACATGAGGGTACCTCTAACATGAGGTGAATTATCTCATTTGGATTAAAAGTTGTGTCTGATAGGTATTTATTTCATCAAAATCACCAGGGACTTGGATAAATCCATCTTGCTTCTTTAGGACTGTCTTCCAGGTTTCTAATCCAGGTCTCATTATGGTAAGATGATACTCTTTCCATTTCACCATGGCATAACAGATGTCCTGTTAAGAGCCTTTTATTCGATATTTGTTTCTAAATGTTATAATAGCCAGTATCACCTTGAGAATTACTTACACTTATACTTCTAGCTAGGACTGATCATTTTTTTCCCACATAGATCCCATATAATGTTTCCCAATATTCATCACTTCTTTGTACTAGTCAATTATGTTGTTACCAAGGCTTTATAATTAACTGCACATACCTGGAATTCCATGTAAGCACTATGAATGCTTTCCAAATGGAGGACATATACTATAATGATGACAATGATAGAGATTTATTATAGACAAGCCATGTTCACCTTTCAACACAGTCAACAAAGTAACTCTTGTGTAAGCCAGAATATGTTTGTGTCATCTTTGGGATTAGTAAAACATATCAATCATCAAGGTTACATTGTACATAAATATTGTTGGTATGTTGAAACCCAAACACGTAGAAGTGCTAGATACAATATATTCAATAAATATGAATTAATAAGATTTAAAATGAAATACATAAATTTAGAACAAGTTGTACAAATATATGGCATTGCTATAATTTTTTTGACAAAATGTGTCATTATTCTATTAATATACAATAAATGGGTACATGTGATTTATGAGAAAAGGTTGCAAGGAATAAAACCTAGCCGATCAAAACTTTCTATGCAGGGCATCCAAAAATAAAGAGTCATAATGTACCAATAGTTGAGGTGGATAGCAATCAACGCAAGTAAAACATGCTACTAAAAATAGTGTAGTTTTTACATGTGCATGCTAATGTGATAAAATTATAGAAAGATAGTGATTAAGGCTAGGTATTATTGGCACTTACACAACAATTAGGGAGGACATACATGGAGAAAAGATGATGTTTGTTATATTCAACATGCAGGATGCCTTTTTTCATTCAAACTAACTGAGCTATTTTAGGATCAAAATGAGACAGTTCAAATGCAATTGTGTTTCAATGCTATGTAAAGAAAGAGAGGGCACACTCCTAATTTAGTCTTAGAGTTGCACATATTTAGTTAACTGAACAAAAATTTAAGGCTTAACACTAATTCCCAAGTGACGCATATCCAAATTGTTTTAAAACTATCATGGTTCACCCAAAAGTCATATTTAATTTCTATGGGCTAGACACGAATCAATCCCAGCACTAACAAGTATAGGGAGCACATGATGACACGTAGATATAACATGCACTTCATAATTATTTCAATTAATATTGATTCATACATTATTCTTAGTGTTGGGACACATAAAGTATCACTGCCTCATCATACCATACCCCCAGAGGAAGAATAAAGGATTGATCTCCCATGAAAATGCAAAGATAGACTCCATGAAGCAAAGGTCAGTACTGTCACATAGTTGTACATCCTAGTTGGGATTGATCGAACATTGTGTTTTTTAGAATGTGTAAGTTAAACTGGTACTCTAGTGCAAATTAGGGATATATTGTTACTAATAAGACCCATACGCAGCTCGAAGAATGTAGGATTGATTCTAATTACGAGCAATCTAGTAAAGGATATATTGAGTGGTAGTAGCAGTAGCCCAATTTTCATTCTTTGGTAGTATTATATCTCTTTACCAATATTTAGTAGCTTAGAATCTTAGTCTTGTTCCATTACCAAAGTCCTACATCATGAGCTTAGTCAATTTCCCAATCTTACTAAATGACTCACAACGTAAAGGCGGGTGGGATTTGATGGAATTAATAATGGTAGGTGGTACTTTCCTTAGAAGTGGTATTGCTACCAGGTCGGGTCTTTATGTGGTACTTTCATTATAATTTGTTGGTTTTATGTTAAACATCTCAAAAAATCATTAATATTGTACCCATGGAGTCTATTTTCCTAATGGGTGGTCTATTCCATCATTTTGTAGAGATTAGCACACCATGAATATGCTTTCTCTGAGGTGATTTGTAGTTTTCTCATCAATTTTGTGTAGTTACATCAATTCACTCTAAATATTTAGTGTTGTTATTTATGATTTTGTAGTTAATGTATTATCCTTCATTATCCACAAACATAGTAACTAATTACATCTATGTATTTTCAACATGGTTTGAAGTAGATCTGTTAAATAAATTCGCCAAGAGTTTGCCTCCTGAGCAATCCCATCCAAGGGAAATCTCAGCAGGTAGATATGAATTTGGATGGGGAGCCTCACCTGATGCAACCTTAAGTAAATAACCCACCAATCTCAAATACGCCACCACCACCATTAGACCTGTCGTGATAGCCATTATTGTAGTTCTAGGAAATGATTTACTGGTGGTAACTTACTACAATATTTTTTCCAAGAATTGCAAATATTCTCAATGGAGAAATTTTTTCCGGATGAGATGTAGGATCTTGGAATCTGAAGAGAATATAAAAGTGAATCCTTACTCACTGGAAGGATTCCAAGACCTAGAATGATAGCATATAATTACTCCATCATATGTCCTAGATGAAGTTGTCATCATATCCATTCCTCCATCTAGACTCACTAAAGAAAAGAATCTCATAGACATCATGGAGTGTGCAGTTTGTCTAGTTGAGTTTCAGAAGAATGAGGCTCTGAAGCTTCTTTGCGAATGCAACCATGCATTCGATATTAAATCCATTGAAGTTCGGCTAAGGTCACATGCAAATTGTCAT
This sequence comes from Pseudotsuga menziesii, assembly GCA_001517045.1. Taxonomy (NCBI): domain Eukaryota; kingdom Viridiplantae; phylum Streptophyta; class Pinopsida; order Pinales; family Pinaceae; genus Pseudotsuga; species Pseudotsuga menziesii. The sequence continues at coordinate 232,301 of LPNX010954617.1, forward strand.
TTATGTAGAGACAATATTGTGTATTTAGAAAACCCCTTTGTCCATGCCATGGCATTTGATAAGGATCAAGTCATTTCCAATGGATTAATACACAATAGTTTGTAGCACTTTTTGTCACATTTTCTGTGTTATTTCTAGTCAAATTTAGTATTTGATTTTGCTATCACGCTGGAAAGGTATTTTTTCTTCCTACATTTCCCTACAATGAGATTTAGGGAATCTCAATCAGCCTATCCAGAGGAAAAAATTTAAAATTTTTCATGTAATATCGTTGAATTTGAGAGATGCATCAGCCATTATGGCCATCAACAACCCATATTTATTCGACCTTACGCTCATGGACACCTTCAGCTGAGTGGTTGTGGGGATGGGAGAGGTTGTGTTGATGTTTGTAGGTAATCTTGGAGGCAACCCAAAGTTTCTCAACCTTATTCTCATGGATGCATTCAAGAAAATGGTTGCAGGGATGGGAGAGATTGGGCTAATGGTTGGAGGTAATATGCGAGACATGGCGAGGCTCCTCATAGGCCGTTAACAAATGACGAAAAATTTAGAAGAGAAAGACCTTTAAATAACACCTTCAGTGTAATTAAAATGTATTATGGAAATCCTCTCCAGTAAATTGTAATTCTTCAAGGAAAGACTTTTAAATTGTCGAGGAATCAAAATCCAAAGACTGGTATTTGACACTTGTGTGTTAAAAGTGCATTGTTTCTATTTTTTTTGAAAGAGATTCTCAAGCATATACCCAAATGCAAGGGAAGAGAAACCAAAAGGAGAAAAAAATATCTTTTAAGAACATTATGCTTTGAATTTGATATTTTTCAATTATAATATGAAAAATATGTTTGTGAACCTAGTGTTGGTTGATGCATCCAATATTCAGTACTTGTAAAGTTAGCAATGCTTTGAATTTTTATTAAACTTAGAAACTTTGTATGACACAAAAAGGAGATCAGGACTCATTACCTTTATAGAGGCTTCACTTATGCAGCCATGTGATTTATCTCTAAGAGACTGTGGGATTAAGCCCGAACTTGTGCCACACAAACTTGATCCACTATTGTTTTCTGAACATGGAAAAACATGTGGCCTTCAACATCCTGTCTAACTGGAATTCCTGTTGAACTTCCTTCCATGCTATCAGAAGCAGAGGCAGCCATAGCATTTTTTTATGAGTAGGATCAAGGCATTCCATCATATAGAAAAACCAACACTAAACTCTCATTGAACTTATATTCCAAGTTCAGTTATGGCATTGTTACGTGCAAAAAACTTCTCCTTAAAACCTCTTGTACTCCTTTATATTGATTCCTTATACATATAAAAGTGTTCAAGAAAACATCACCCTTGATACTATTAGGAAAAATAAAAAATAAAAAACTTTAAAAATAAGCACTCAACTTTCAACAAGAGATTCAAACAACAATCACAAACCTTGTAGAAACAACACTAAACTGAGATTTGAATGACTCGGAAAAGGACTAAAAATCATAATTCCTTGATCTTTGTTGATTTTCAGTGTACTGTTGCCCTGCATTGTTCATGAATGAATATTGGTGCAGAATATAACACGATGAGAAAATGAAACATAGTCTTTTATATCACCTAATTCATTCCATATGATTGAAGCAAGGGCCCTGTGGAAATCCTAAATGCAAATTACATATATGAATAGATTTGTTCTACATAATACGCTGGAAAATTTATAATCCAAAGAAACTAAAACATTACAGGAGCAGAGAGATTGATCACTAGAATTAAAAGGCTTGTAGTTTGAAATTTAATCCCAATATCATCACAAAACTTAAACATGTCATTTTAAATGGTTCACTCATGTTGTCAAAACTTGGCACCACAATACCAGTGTTAATATTTTCTCTTGAATTCATTTGTTGTTGTGGGTATGGAAAAGGTCACTAATGTAGATGCTCTTCTCGTGTAACACTCATAGGTGGTGTCATAAGACTCTGCTCATGTATGCCCTACCACAAGGTGAATACCAAAAGGTTTTAGGCACAATCTTAAAAATCTAGTGAAACCCAATAAAAAATTCTTCTTATTAAACATTTCTCTAGTTTTCTACTTGACGTCAATTGGGATTTTAATTAGCGTCCAAAATAACATCAACTTTTAAAAAGAGGTGCTAATTGGGATGCTAATTGGGAGACTAATGGGGACGATATTTGGGATGCTAATTGGGATGCTAATTAGCATCCAAAATAGCTCCAACTTTTAACAAGGATGCAAATAACGCCATTAAAAGCGCATAACATGGAAAAGAATCCACTTTGTCCATAAAATGATGAAAAATACACTAAAAGTGATAGTGGCGCTAAAAAGGAAGCTAAAAGAGACACTAATCACAGCGTTTTGTTGTAGTGATATGTGGGAAATGAAGTTTTTAATTTTCACTAAATCCACACAAAATCAAAACAAGCTCACACTCTAAAAGGATGTTAATAAATAATCAACACTATTTGTAAATTCTTTCAACACTTGAATGTTTCAAGTTTAAAAACTCAACTGAATAATGAAAATGAAATCCATTTTTTTGTTTTTAACTTCAAAATGAATAATGAAGACTGGAAATGAAAATTCAAACCACAGTCGAGTAGAATAGTAAAGGTCATAAGATATTGGCAATGATCACAACTCTTTCTCAAATTTGTCACACAACACAAGATCATAAGACCTAATTATTTAAATCATGAAGTAGAGTTTCCTTTATCTTTTAGATACAATAACATATGAAACAAAAGGATAGAAAATAACTAATACATAGACACTAATATGCATCATATCGCAATTCACTTGACACTATGTCATATATTCTCATAAGCATCAGACAACAAAAAAGGATTTGATCTCTTTAAGACACCAATAAAAGGACTTTGTAGGCATCAAACCAGTGATGAAAAATCACAAAAAAATCTCCAAACCCATTTTACCAGCAAAACAAAAGGTAAAAACCTAAAAAAGGATTTGATAAACTACTTGCATGACTTGGTTTCTTCTAAAAGGTATACCATGGAGTAATCATTGGGGTTGATTGATCCTTAATAGTGTAATATAGTGTGACCATGTAACTTTATGTCTCAAATAGATATGGTGATGAAGATTATTTTTTAGATAAATTTGGCATATACAAACTCATATGATGGGTCTTAGAGGCCTAACTTCCAATAAATAAAGTGAGGAAGGAAATAATTGAAAATTCCCTTTCAAAAATAGAAACAAACAAAGGACTTTCAAGATCTAAGGAATAGCCAATATATTTTCCCTAGTGGAGTCTCCAACTCTATTATTGGATAAAATCTTTCTAAAAATAGGTGATACCTCCCTCATATATTCACCTAATGTGAGATAGATTGTGGGATATACTAAGACACTATTTCCACTATATCCAAACCTTCAACCCATATATTGCATGAAGAGGAAGAGAATATTTGACAATACCATAGATTTAAAGTTTTTCCTTATGTGATACTAGATGATGTAACTCTAGCTAATGAGATCCATCTCATTAGACATGTTACCTACAAAAAACAATACAAATATATACCAACCTCAAACCCTACGAATCAATATGAGGATAAAAATATTTATATATAAAAATATCTACTTAAGGAAAGACTAGATATACTATTGTATTAGATAATAGAGCACATTAACAATAAAATGGATGGGAAATCATGTATAACTATTTTAAAATAGTGAATTACATTAAAACCATTTATATGTTCCTTCAGTCATGCATTAAGCTCATGTTTCTCCCTTTCTCCAACTACTTCTCATTAACCATCACTTAAGTAATGCTAACTCGGATCTCATTAAGGATATGGAAAAAGACTCTCAGTATATAAATGGGTAGCATTTATCTTATTTTTTATTTTTCTCTACTTCTCTTTAGAAATTACATTCCTTATATAGATTTAAAGAGGAGATGGTAGAAGGAATCTATACTCCTAGAACTTAGTGATATTTGAGATATGTACATGTTTGAAATATCATAATAAGAAAGATACACCTCATTTTAGGATCATCCCCTAAAAAATTATTCATTGTAAAAGGTTCAATACTTGGTCACTCTCTCTTAGTTGTGCAAGATAGGACTAAGGAGGATATTTTATGTGACTAGGTCCTGAAGGATGAGGAAAAAAAGGGTAAGATGTAGTGATTTACCATGATAACAAGAATATGTAATTAATGAGTATTAGTGTGACAAGGGGCTAATAAATGTAGCTGTGACACCATACTGATCCATTATATTCCTAATAGAAGCAACCCCATCCATGTCAAAGTGTGCCTCCCCCCATATTACCTCTTGAGGTAAATTATTTAGAAATTTCATTCCCATGCAGATTAACTCCCAATACTCCCTCATCATTTCAAAAGTGTCATTTTTTTGATATTGTATTTTGATCAACTCTTACAAATAAAATATTCTTAAAGAAAATACGAGGGTATTCATGGTATCTGAGTATCCCATATGAAGAAATATTTTCCTGTGCAACATGGTCAACATCAGTCTCATATTATAGATCTATATGGTCTCTCTCTCACCAAGATATCACCATGACTAATCTTGGGAAAATATTTCCTCCCCATGAAAAAAAAGTGAGTTTCATGACTATGGTACAAACTATTATGCAAATTACATAACTACCAATTAAAAAATCACATAGGTATATTGTGTAACACACAAACATAAAAAAACACTTAATTGCATGAGTTCCATATGGTGTCCATACAAACAGTTTGCATATGCAACTAATGATCATTCCATGAATTGAGTAGGTACCATCCCATTACCCATGTAAATAAATTCCATGGTTCACCAATCATAAATCTATGAACATCACATTTTTGCATTCATTTGACCACACAAACAACTTCAAAAGGACACACATATCCAGGTAATGAAAATGCACAATGACCCATCAAAAAACTACACAAATAATTTACACTATCCAATCAAGAATAACCCAAGAGTTTTTTGGTTCATCCCATCAAAACATACAAATAATTTCTGTGTCAATCCTAAAAACAGGCTATGCATTTCATGGATGATAGTCAAGAAATCACACAAACAGATTGTGTGGCCAAAAAATATGCATCTACTCCATTGATGGTCATGCAATTTAATGAAAATCCTATCGAATAGTGTATAGGTTTCACATACTTGTAAATAAAAAATAAAGTGGATAAAAATTAAGAGAAGCAACACACCTTAGTGTTCATGTTAAAATTCAATGGGTGGTTTTTCTAGAGAAAGCTCCTCAAGATTTTAGGTAAAAATGTGGCTTAACAAATTGTCAAGTACAAATTATTTTCAAAAAATGGGCCCAGGCGTATTTATAAGGTTTCCCGACAATCTTTAGGTTTCCAATTGTATATCCTATGATATTTTTACGAGTTATGGATACCATTAGAATCCTAAACTCGTCATCTTTCACATGACATAATCCATTTTCAATAATCAGTAAATTCCTTATGCGATCTTTAGTATCCCAATATTTACAAGTGGGTGTACATGTCACGTCCCCTCCTTCCCTATAGGAGAAATGCAACCTCAAATTCTCTCTGATACCACAATGTAGCATACCAGCCACTCTGATATCCCACGATGTCATGAACTCGGTGCCCATACATGCGAATAATATGCGAAATAATTTAAAACTTGTCTTTAATATCTCTTTTAACACACTCATGGGTAATGTAACACCCTTTAACATTTATTCTAAGGCTTAAAATACACTGTAATAGTCAAAACTCTCTTGACAGATCCACTATGTGACAGGAAATTCCTTTTCTGCACTGAACCTATCCTTTCTGCACTCCTCCTTCTTCATCCCCCTTTCTGCATTCCAGTTCAGAATCACGAATCGAAAACATATCCCACGACAGAGTCATTCAAACCACGTTCCACCTTCCACCCTTTTTTCTTCCACCTTTGGAACTCAGAAATCGGAAACATAACTTTTGACAGAATTATTCAGCCACATTCTGCTTTCCACCTTCTGGCTTTTCGCCCTCTAGTATGGAACTGAGGAATTAGAAAACTAATAAATGATGAAAACCCTTTATCCACATTTCCTCCTTCCGCATTTAGTATTTCCACATTCCAATGCGGAACTCGAGAAACAGAAAATCAACTTTTTACCTTAATCTTTTTCCCAATTTCCACCTCTCGCCTTCTGTAGGCAGATCCTGAGTGCAGAAAATGAACATTTTTCCTTTTATTTTTCATGTTTTCCACCTTCCCCTTTCTTCCTTCTATAGGAGGATCATGGAGTGCGAAAAACCAACATTCTTCCTTCTTTCAACTTCTCTCTTCCACCTCCTGCCTTCCACCTTCCACAGGCTGATTCTGGGGTGTGGAAATGCTTAAGTCAGATGCCTTTTGACTTTGTAACTAGGATTCTAGCCTCGATGATAATAAGAAGAATGCATTGAAACATACAAGGAATATATATATGAAAATGAAGGAACATTTAATCAACAATAAACTCTACTAAAATCATTAACAAGAATTCATTATATTCACCAAATTCATAAATAAATACATTGCAAAAATAAGACAACAGAATACTTATCTTGAAGATGAAGTTGTCCCATAACTAGCTATGTCACTGCAACATTCCACCGAACCATAGTCCAGTTGTGTTCATTAATCTCTAAACACAAACTCCAACCCCGAGTTGGGCATGAATCCCATAAGGAACTAGGGAAAAACAGACTCACACACAACCATATCATATCAGACATAGTCAAGCCAACACATAGTTGGGTTTATCATACTATCCAGCCAATGCAACACATAGTTGGGTTTATCAGAATATCTAGCCAATCCAACACATAGTTGTATTTATCAATCTGTAGGAAAACAATCCAAAGAGATGGGTTCAATAGGCTACTCAGCCAATCCATCTCACTACTGGGTTTCACAGGCCATTCAACCAAACAAACTAACAGTTGGGTTTCACAGACTCCACACAGTCAAGACAACATTCACATTAAGCACCATCCAAGCCAACTAATAGATGGGTTGAAAAGGGCACTCAGGAAATCCATCTCACTACTGGTTTTAATAGGCTATTTAGCCAACCCATCTAGTTGGGTTTATCATTATTTTCATACAAGGATCACACATGGTCAAATGCACAACAAGGCACATCTAAGCCAATATACAATTGGGTTTCAGAGGATGTTAGTCAATCCAATATAGGTTTGGGTCTCATAGGCTACTAAGGTAGTGGAAAGGAAGAATGGCTATGCTAGTGGCTCATTCAAGAGCTAGGGACACCTACACAAGATCTATCTAGCCTAGAATCCATATTAGTTGCACCCCAACACAAGGAAGCATCCCCTTCTCTGCTCCACGATCCCTAAAGCTATGCCTTCCCTTCTTGTGATCTTAAGGGCATGCAGTGAATATTCGCCAGCCACACTTATATTTTTGTGAGGTTCCTCTCTGCTCTAGGTTTATCAAGCCCATTCGACGTCTCTCCCAGTCCTATGTATTGCACATAGTTCATACCCAAACAAGGGTGCACATCACAACAAACCACAAGGAGACACAGGAATAGGGGATCCACTCTGTAGCAAAGAGAAACAAGGTTTCATACCACTCTATAGTTTAGGATAACAATATAACCCATCAACCAGGGTCTTGGTAAAGTAAAATAATTGCATAAAAGAATAGCAACACCTACTAGCTCTCGCTACATCTGCGATATCTAGAAGAATAAAACAATCCTTGAATTATGTTGATGTATTTGTAACTTCGGAATGTATTCACTTGTATATTTCATGTATTGTACCCCTTTGTTTATTCCAGGAAGTATCTATAATGTAATTGAGTCATGTCATACCCTGATGTTCCTATCGGGAGGTTCTATAATGTAAACAAGTCATGTCAAGTCATTGTGGGTAACACTCCTATTGTTCAAGGGTTAAAGTCCCCAGAGTTGTGGGGTCCTAGGGTTATTAAACTCTCCTAGAGAAGTTGGCCCTAGTGAGTCTTTGGAAATTAGAGAACTAGTATAAATAGAGAATGAGCCTCTCTATCTATCACATAGTCACTCACACTCAGTTGTAGTGAATAGCTGAGGAAGAAGAAGTTGTTGGGGCTAGAGAGAAAGAGGCTACTGCTGTCGGGATATCATCTTAGTATTTTTGTGGATTTTCTATTGGTGTTGATTCTATATCTAAGGAAGTTGTAGGTTTTTCTCCTTTATGGTTCCCCCGAGGAAAATATTTGTGTTCATTGTCTTATGTGTTTGATTGTTGTGCTTGTTATTCTCTCGATTAAGATCCTAAGTTAATGCTAGCTTAAATGATAAAAACCTAACATGGTATCAGAGCTAACATGAGAAGAAGAAATTATGTAGCCGCAAAAACTAGGGCTTCCTACTTTTTGGATCTCTCTCCACTGATTTTCAGCAAAATAAGGTTGGACTAAGTCTTCTCCCTAGGGCGCATCTTTTTGTCAAAGCAGGATTTGATTCTGAGCATTTTTAGTTTTTGACCTGACACTACTTCCGAAAATTAGGGCTCTCCACAGAAGTGGAATTTTTGAGTGAGCCTAGGCTTGGATTGATCTCCTCCTCAAAATTGACATTTAGAGGTCAAGATAAAATCTTTTCATTGGATAGAACTATCGAAAATTCAAACCCTAATATGCTCCTGAACCAACACTGCAAAAATTCAGCTCTAGATCTAGATCCAACATCTTGACCTGGTAAGATCTAAATATTTTGTATTTCCATTTAATGTTATCAGTTAAGATGTATCATCATACCAAGCTTGATGAAAATATTGAGGGGGCTGATAACTTTCGAACTTGGAAGTATAGGATCTCCCTGGTCCTAGAAGAAAATGAGTTGGACTCCTACATCAATGAGGAGATTCGAGTTCCAGAGGGAGATGAGGCTAAGGCCTTACACAAGAATAATTTGGTTATGGCTAAGAGGATTATTGCTGATTCTATCAAGGATCACCTCATACCACAGGTGTCCTTGCTAAAGACACTTAAAGCTATGTTTGATGCCCTAACCAAACTGTTTGAATGAAATATGACCTTGAGGAACGAGTTGAAGAATGTGAATATCCAAAATTCAAATACCATATAGTCATACTTCACAAGGATCTCCTAGATAAAACAACAACTTGAAGCAGTGAATGAAGAAGTGGAGAATGCAGAGATTGTAATGACCACCTTGAATGGTCTCCCTAGGACATGGGACTCATTCATTCAAGGGATCTATTCCAGAAAGAAGTTAGTCAAGTTCAGTAGACTATGGGAAGAATGCTCTCAATAAGAAGCTCGGATAGCAGCTCGAGAAGAAAATATGGGAACTGAAGATCAAGCTCTCACAGTACAATCCAAGAAAACTAGAACTAGCCACCATAGAGGTAAGCACTCTCACCAAAGGAGTAAATTTAGAAAGCCTAGGGATATGTCTAAGTACATTTGCTATACATGTGATGAAAGAGGACACTTTGCTAGAGATTGTCCTAGAAACAAAAGTAGCTCTCACAAGAATAAAGGAAACAAGAGAATACATAATGCTCATGCTGTAGAAGATGATGAACCTTCCACAAAGAGAACTAGACAAGAAAATGATGATTCTTCAAGTGAAGAATATGTTCTAATTTCCACTCTCATGGGAACTATAACACATGGCATAAATGATTGGCTTATAGATAGTGGTGCTTCCAAACATATGACAGGATTCAAGGAATCCTTTGTGAAACTATATGAACATGAATCACCTCACAAGGTGAAACTTGAAGATGACTACCAGTATCCAATAAAAGGTAGTGGTGAATCCTCTTATAAGCTAGACTCTGGAAATTCTATCAAGATGAAAGATGTATTGTTTGTACCTGGACTAAAGAAGAACCTCCTCTCCATATTTGCATTAGATTAAAAAGGCATGAGGGTTGCATTTGTAGATTGCCAAGTGCTCATGTGGCCAAAGGGAAAGTATTTCGATGATGCAATAGTGATTGGGGAACAAGAAGGAGGACTATACAATTTGAAGGGCCAACCAAAAAAATCTTTGGTTCATGACTCGATAGAACCAAATGAGCTTTGGCATAGAAGGCTTGTACATGTGCATTACAGAGCACTACCACTTGCAAGAAACACTGTAGAAGGTATCCTAGAAATGTAGACAAAACATGAAGGTGTATGCAAAGGATGTGTGAAAGGGAAGAAGACAAACAAGACATTTCCAAGTAGTGAGAGCAAGGCAAAAGGAATCTTGGAAATCATCCACTATGATGTATGCGGTCCAAGGTCATCCAGTTCACTAAGCAGGTATGTATACTATATTTATTTTATTGAGGATTCTTCTAGAAAGACATGGATATAATTTATGAAGAACAAATATGAAGTATTCAGCAAGTTCAAGGAATTCAAATACTTGATCCAGGATGACACTAAAAAGAATATCAAGACTTTTTTATTAGATAATGGTGAATAATTCACATCAAATGAATTCAAAGAGCTAGGAAAATATTGAGGGATTAAGAGGGAGTTATCCACACCATATAATCCACAACGAAATGGGATTGTAGAAATAAATAATAGAACAATCATGGAAGTAGCAAGGGCCATGCTTCATGATCAAGATATTTCGATGCATCTATGGGCAGAAGCTTCCAGAACAATGATATATGTACAGAACCATACTCCACATAGAGTAATTGAGAACAAGACACCTAAAGAAGTCTTCTCTGGCAAAAAACCAAAAGTCATCCATATCAGAATATTTGGCTTTCTTGTATACATACACATTTTGAAAGAAAAGGGGACAAAGTTAGATCCTTCAAGAAAGAAGGGTATATTTGTGGGATACTCTGAAAGATCGAAGGCTTACATAATATACTTCCCAGGATTAAAGAAGATTGACATGAGTAGAGATGTAACATTTGATAAATATTCAGCCTACATCAAATCCAAGAAGAGATCGACTGAAGAACCTGAAGAAACAGAAGCACCCAGAATTCATGATACAACCATGAACAAAGAAATCCAAGAAGAGGATCGAGAATTAGAAGAACCTCAGGAACCTGTGGATCAGCCTCAGGAGAAGAATCCTCATAAGAGGAAACCTACTTGGGTACGTGAAACTATCCAAGGTGCAGAAAGATATGGAGCTTCAGAAGAAACACACAGAGGAAGGAAGAGAACTAGGTCATGCTCTAGTTATGTATCCCTGCTATGTGACATTATTGACAAAGAACCTTCCAACTATGAAGAAACGGTAGAAAGGAAATAATGGAAGGATGCTATGATCAAAGAGTATCAATCAATCATGAAGAATGATGTTTGGGATGTTGTCCCAAGATTATAAGTGAAGTCCATTGTAAGTTCCAAATGGATCTACAAGATCAAGCATGCTGCAGATGGTAGCATACATAAATATAAAGCAAGATTTGTCGCTCATGGATTCTCCTGGAAAGAAGGAATAGATTATGAAGAAACTTTTGCACCTGTAGCCAGATATACTTCCATCAGATCAGTACATTCTCTGGCTACAACAATGAAATGGGAGATACACCAAATGGATGTCAAGACTACTTTCTTGAATGGTGTAGTGGAAGAGGAAGTGTATGTGGAGCAGCCACTTGATTTTGAGACACATGACAAGGAGTCTCATGTGTGTAGATTGAAGAAATCCCTGTACGGTTTGAAATAGGCACCCAAGACATGTTACAGCAGAATTGATGGATTTCTATCTAGTTTGGGATTTTCCAAAAGTAAAATAGATTCCAACATTTACTATAAGGTTGAAAAGGGTAACCTAGTGATACTCCTATTGTATGTGGATGATTTTTTTGTAACAAGTATGGATGGGTTGATTGCTGATATGAAGAGGAAGCTTGCTGCTGAGTTTGAAATGAAAGAATTGGGTATGATGCATTATTTTCTAGGCATGGAGGTGTGGCAGAGTATGGATGGAATACTCCTCAGATAAGAGAAGTATGTAGTAGAGATCCTGAAGAGGTTTGGGATGATGGACTGCAAGTTCATAACCACACCTATGGTATCAAACCTGAAGCTATTGAGTGATGCTTCATCAGAAGTGGTTGATGCCATGATGTATTGTCAGATGATTGGGTCCTTCATGTATTTGACGAACATGAGACCAGATATTTGCTTTACTATGAACACCTTGAGCCAGTTACTGAAATATCCAAGACATGTTCACTTGATTTATCCAAATCATATTCTAAGGTACCTGAACGGTACAATTGATTATGGGCTCAAGTACCATAAAAATCAGAAGACTAACCTAGAGGGTTCGACTCATTTAGATTGAGTAGGAAGTTCCATTGATAGGAAGATCACTTCAAGATGCTACTTCAGTATGGGATTAGGTATGATCTCTTGGTTTAGCAGGAAGCAGTCCTGTGTGGAACTCAGTATGGCTAAAGTAGAGTATGTTGCAGCTTGTTCAGCTAGTTGCAAGGTAGTGTGGCTAAGAAAGATAATATCTAATTTATTTGATCTCCAGTTGGATTCTACTAGTATATATTGTGACAACCAAAGTTGTGTGCAGTTGTCGGAGAACCCATTGTTCCATGAAAAGTTGAAGCATATCGAGATCAAGTATCACTATATCACAGATATGGTGTAGAGAGGAGCATTAAAGCTCCAGTATGTTGCAATGGAAGAACATATAGCTGATTTGTTACTGACGCCATTATCTAAAGCAAAGTTTGAGTACTTCAGGGAGAAGCTTGGTGTTCTCCATATTGAGGTTCCCTCCAAGGGGAAATGATGAGACCTAGAGCCACTCTGACATGGTGAGAGGATTAGGTTCCTTCCATGTTCAGATGTAAGGGTTGAGCCATTCTGTCATGGTGAGAGGATTGGTTCATTCCATGTCAGATGTGAGTGCTGAGCCATTCTGATGTGACTATAGGATTGGTTCCTACATGATCATATATAAGTGTTGAATGCCATTCTTGGAATGGAGGCACCTGGTTAGTTACCAGGAATAATCAGTCTAGGACTGAGGGCCATTCTGATATGACTGAGGGATGTAGTCTCACATAATCAGATATAAGGGCTGATTTCATTCTCTGGGAGAATGGAGGCACCTGGTCAGTTATCAGGAATCCTCAGTCTAGGACTGAGAGCCCTTCTGATGCGGTGTTTTTGAACATGGTCAGATGTAAGTGAAGAGCCCTTCTGATGGGGTGTTTTCGAACATGGTCGGATGTAAGTGTAGAGCCCTTCTGATGTGGTGTGTTTGCACATGGTTGGATGTAAGTGACAAAACCTTCCGATGCGGTGTGTTCAAACATGGTCAGATATAAGTGTTGAGCCAATCTAGCACGATGTGTTTACAAATGGTCAGATGTGAGTGTTGGGCCTTTCTAACAAGATGAGGTCAGATGTGAGTGCTGGGCATGCCTTTCTGACAAGATGAGGTCATATGTAAGAGCTGGGTGGGCCATTCTGACTTAGGGTCAGATATAAGAACTGAATACCTACATGAAGGCTAGGGCTACAACCAGCATGAAAAAGGGCTAGCTCTGTAAAAATTTCAGTGATGAGAAGAATCAAGAGATAGCACCATTCTAAGATAGCACCAATGATGATGATCCAGAATTGATGATGATCTAGATAAGGTTATGATCGAGATGTGATGATAATCTCAAATTGATGATGATCCCGATCAAGTGATATAGTGATGATGATCTATTAGTGGTGATCCATATTGAGTGATGATCCAGATCCCGTGATGAAGAAGACTTGAAGAGGAAGAAGACTTGAAGATGAATATGACTTGAAGATGAAGAATACTTGAAGATGAATATGACTTGAAGATGAAGATGACTTGAAGATGAAGACAACTTGAATATGAATATGACGAGATGATCCAGTCGATATGGAGAAGAATACTAGTGCTGAAAATTGCGTCATTGTCATTGTGGGTAACCATCCTATTGTTCAAGGGTTAAAGTCCTCGAAGTTGCAGGGCCCTAGGGTTATTACACTCTTCTAGAGAAGTCGGCCCTAGTGCGTCATTGACCAGTAAAAAATTAGTATAAATAGAGAGTGATCCTCTCTATTTATCACACACTCACTCACACTCAGTTGTAGCGCATAGCTAAGGAAGAAGAAGTTGTTGGGGATAGAGAGAAAGAGGCTACTGCTGTTGAGATATCATCTTACTGTTTTGGGGGATTTTCTATTGGTGTTGATTCTATATTTGAGGAAGTTGCGAGGTTTTCTCCTTTATGGTTTCCCTGAGGAAAATCTTTGTGTTCATTGTCTTATGTGTTTGATTGCTGTGCTTGTTATTTTCTAAGTTAATATCCTAAGTTAATGCTATCTTAAATGATAAAACTCTAACAAATTAATGATCATGCATCCTCAACAATGAACATCGACGAATAACAAAAAATTCCTAGACTGAGGGAAAGACAGATTGGCATGCATCCACATGATTACTTGTGTTAGAAATAAGAATGTGGCTTCCTAGAATGCATGCTACAGGAAAGCTACGTCACGAAACTGACTGCCATATTTTGCTCTTACCAAGGCATTAACTTCCTCGACCATTCTTCTGGAAGAATTGAATGATTGAGGACAAAGGTAAAAATGGTACCTGAGCATCAATGGGTTTCTCCATTGATATCAGGTCTCACCCTATTGGCTCAAGAGTTTGTCTAACTTCCCTCCATATTCCTTGTGAAATCATGCCCCCATATCTTTCACATTGGAGTGCATAGCTAGATGTGGTATTTTATTAAAGTGTGTATTTACATGATGACTCAAAATATATTATGCATGACCAGCACTATAACCATAGGTATCAACCTTGATCACCTATACACAAAACACCAAATCGATGGTAGGGCCTTGGCCTTGAGCTCCTTGCCATGATTTACATAAAATATATACATCCTGTACAATTTTAATACCATGGGGTCAAAACTAGGGTGTTACATTCTCCTCCCCCTTCATAGTAATTTCCTCAGTGCTTTATAAAATTAAACAAAATTGGATGTGCCAATCGCATGGCATCCTCCTGCTCCTATGTAGACTCATCCCGACTGTAGCACTTCCATTATACCTTTACTTGTCTAATGGCTCGATTCTGGGGCATTGTGACCTTCCTGTCAAGGATGCTTAATGGCTCATTTTAGAACTCTCCCTCAAGTTCCACCTGTATCACATCCCACTTTATCACATGGTTAGGATCATGTACATGTTTCTTAAGAAAGTAAACATGAAAAACATTATGAGCTCTAGTGCTAGCAGATAATGAAATTCTATATGGAACTGGCCCTATTCTTTCAAGCACTTCAAAAGGCCCACAATATCTAGATGACAACTTGGCACAAATTCCAAAATTCAATGAACTCTTATTTGGCCTTGCTTTGAGGTAAACATCATCCCCAACAATGAACTCTTGGTGCACTCTATGCTTATCTACATAGATTTTCTATCTCTCTTGGGATGATTTGAGGTTCTACCTCATCTTTGCAACCTCTTGCTCCATTTTATTAAGCAATTCTGGAGTAAACACAATCATGTTCGATGGATTATCCCAAGTCACTGGTGTCCTACAACTTCTTCCATACAAGGCTTCATATGGACTCATTCCCAATGATGCTTGTTGTCCATTATTATATGAAAATTATACCAAGTGTAAATAATCTTCCCACTTGGATGGTTTGTCCATCACATACATGTAACAAACATAACATAAGATACTAATTAAATAATTAAATATTTAATAGTTAGGTTAATTAAGCTATTATGAAAGGAGGTGTCTCCTCATCATCAATTGTCCAAGGCATATTTCTTCATCCCAAGAAGCCAAGCTTCAGCTTCTTGACCAATCTTTACCTCACCATTAAAGGTAGGAGACATTTCCTTCTTAAATTCATTACATGAACTGTCCTAGTAATGCTTCTTCCTCTTATTCTTGTGATATGAAGAGCTTGAACCCATAGTGGATCCTTCAGAGCCAAAAGATCCATGATAATATCTATTTATTCTTCTAGCACTTCTCTTACTTCCTCCTGGATTTACTACTTGATGGCTAGAGTTCATCCTCCTTTGGATGTCTATCAAACTTTCCAGCATGGCTACATTCAACTGATTCTTCCCTTCCTAAGCTTTAATCATTCTTTCATTTTCTTCTAAGTAACCGTGCATATCCATCCTTAGGCTTCTCACGGTGGATGCAAAATATGGGGGACTATCTTGATATCTCCTTCCATTAGATTCTATCTCAGCATTTCCAACTCAAACGTTTTCCCCCATATAATTGTCCTCGTCCCCATAGGGATCTTATGCATCATCCATGTTGTAGATCCTCACGGATGAGCCAAAACCAACTTTTCCAAACTGCACTATGAATCTACAAAAATGTGTTAATAAACATGCTGTTAAATAATCTCAAGATTCAAATCCCACATACCATGGAGTCAATAGCTTTGAAAACTATTCACTTGGCCCATCCAGGACCAATGTTGTAACCAATAGCTATGATACCACATTTTCATGTACCCTCCCTCCCTGGAGTAGAAACCTGACCTTAACTGCTCTCAAATACCATAATGTAACGTACCCACTACTCTGATATCCCATGATGTCATGAACTAGATTCCCATACACCTTCCTGATATGTGGAGTAAGTTAAAAAGATTTGTTACTATCTCTTTTAACATAGTCATGGGTCATGTAACATCCTTTAACATTCATTATCGAGCTTAAAACCCACTATACAAGTCACTCCTCCCTTGACAGATCCACTCTCTGATCATAAATTACTTTTTCGCAATGAACCTGTCCTCTTTGAACTCCACCTTCGACATCCCCCTTTCCACCTTCTTCTTCAGAATCGGGAATTAGAAATATAGCGTGCGACAGATTCATTCAAACCACGTTCCGCACTTCTGCCATCCTACTTTGAAACTTGGAAATCAGAAAAATAAATTTTGATGGAATTGTTTAGCCAAATTTCCACCTTCTGCATTCCTCCTTTCCACCTTTTAGTGCAGAACTTGGGAATTGGAAAACCAACTTTTTACGTTAACAT
This sequence comes from Pseudotsuga menziesii, assembly GCA_001517045.1. Taxonomy (NCBI): domain Eukaryota; kingdom Viridiplantae; phylum Streptophyta; class Pinopsida; order Pinales; family Pinaceae; genus Pseudotsuga; species Pseudotsuga menziesii. Next base: position 249,385 of record LPNX010954617.1, read on the forward strand.
TTTTCCCATTTTCCACCTCCTACCTTTCACCTTCTGCAAGTGGATTCCAAGGTGTGGAAAACACACTATTTCCTTGGAATATCTAGCTCTTTTCTACTTTCACCTTCCCCCTTCCACAGGCAGATCCCATGTGTGGAAAACCAACATTCTTCCTTTCCTTTTTCCTGGTTTCCACCTTCTGAGTTCCGCCTTCTATGGGCGGATCCTGGAGTGCAGAAAACCAACATTATTACTTGTTTCAAATTCTCTCTTCCACTTGCCGCCTTCCGCATGCATGTTTTGGGGTGCAGAAACACTTAAGTCAGATTCCTTCTAACTATGTAACCAGGCTTCTTTCATGCATGATCAGAAGAAGAATGCATTGAAACATACAAGGCATAGATAGATGCAAATGCATGAAAATTTAATCAACAGTAAACTCTACTTAAATCATTAACAAAAATTCATCATATTCAATACATTCATGAACAAATACATTGCAGAAATAATACAACATAATACTTATCTTGAAGATGAAGTTGTCCCGCAACTAGTTATGTCACTGCAATGCTCCACCCAACTATAGGCCAGTTGTGTTCATTAATCTCTAAACACAAATGCCACCTTTGAGCTGGGCATGAATTCCACAAGGAACTAGGGAACAATAGACTCACCACATCCAGATCATATCACACACAGTTGGGTTTATTAGATCATCTATCCAAGCCAATAAACAACTGAGTTTATCAGGCCAGAGGAAAACAAGCCAAACAGATGGGTTTCACAACCTACTCAACCAAGCCATCTCACTGTTGTGTTTCACGGGCTATTAATCCAATCCAACTAATAGTTGGGTTTCATAGACTCCACAAAGTCAAGCCAGGATTCACATGAAGGACTAGCCAAGCCAACTAACATATGGGTTTCACAGGCTACTCATCCAAGCCATCTCACTGTTGGGTTTCACAGGATATTCAACCAAGCCATGTAGTTGGTTTTATAATGTTGTCTAGATAAGGATCACACATGGCCAAATGCACAACAAGACACAACAAATCCAATGTCCTATTGGGTTTCACAGGATTCCCAGCCAACCCAATATACAATTGGGTTTCACAGGCTGTCAACCAAGCCAATATATGTTTGAGTTTCACAGGATTCTAAGGCAATGGAAAGGAAGAATGGATAATCTAGTAGATCATTTAAGATCTTAGGACACCTCCACAAGATCTATCTAGCCTGGAATCCACATTACCTTCACTCCAACACAAGGAAGCATCCCCTCCTCTACTCTGTAGTACCTCGAGCTATGCCTTCCCTTCCAAGGCTCTTCAAGGCATGTAGTAAAGATTCACCATCCAATATTATAATTTTGTGGGGTTCCTATTTACACTAGGTTTATCAATCCCATTCGGCATCTCTCCCACTGCTAAGTATTGCATATTGTTCAGACCCAAACTTGGGTTCACATCACAACAAACCACAAGGAGACACAACAACACAGGCTCCACTCTGTAATAAAGAGAAAAAGGGTTTCATACCACTATGTAGTTCAAGATAACACTGTAACCCATTGAACAGGGTCTCGGAAAATAAAAATACTTACATAAATGTATATAAACACCTGCTAGATCTTGCTGTGTCTATAGGATCAGGAAGAATAAAACAAGGCATGAATGAATCATTGTGCATCCTCAACAATGAATGATGAGGAACAAGAAAAACTTCCCTAACTGATGGAAATAAGTATTGAAATGCATTCATGTGATTACATGTGTGAGAATAAAAAATGTGGCTTCCAATATGCAGGTTGTAGGAAAGCACAGTCACAAAACCAAATTACATGCCTTGCTCTTTCGAAGGCATTAATTCCCTCAATCGTTCTTCTAGAAGAATTGAATGATTGAGGACATAGGTAAAACATGTAGCTTAGGGTTTATGGTTTTCCCCATTGACATCTAGTCTCACCCTATTGGCTCAGGAGTTTGACTAACTCCCCTCCCCATTCCATGTGAAGTCATTCCCCCATCTCTTTCACGTTGCAGTGCATAGCTAGATCTGGTACTTTATTAAATTGTGCATTTACATGATGGCTCAAAATATATTGTGCATGACCAACACTATAACCATAGGTATCAACCTTTATCACCTATACAAAAAACACTAAATCGATGGTAGGGCCTTTTCCTTGATCTCCTTGCCATGATTTACATACAGTATATACATCATGTACAATTTTAATACCATGCAGTCAAAACTGGGGTGTTACAATAGGAAGTCAGAAGCTTCATTTCTTACAAATTTTGCATCATTGGTTTCAATCTATTTTTTATACAAATAGAAAAGAAAAGAAAACAACAACAACAATAGAACATGATATTTACATGGAAACCCTAAAGTGCATAGGTAAAACCATAAGAAAATAGTAGCTTCATGTCTTATTAGTACATGGTAAAATATTTTACAACTTTTACTATACAAAACTTCCAAGGATAATTTCCCGTTTATAAAATACATAAGATGGATTCATAAGGAAATGAGATACATTGAAAGGTTTTAGAAATGTTTTCCTCTCAGAGCCCACCCTCACACCCCTGGGTATGGGGGCCTACTCAACATGGACATAACCATGTTGATGTAATTGTAACTTCGGAATGTATTCACTTGTATTTCTTATGTATTGTACCCCAATGCTTATTCCAGGAAGTGTTTGTAATGTAATTGAGTCATGTCATGCCCCAATGTTTTGATTGGGAGTTTCTATAATGGAAACAAGTCATGTCAAGTCATTGTGGGTAACCCTCCTATTGATCAAGGGTTAAAGTCCCTGCAGTTGCGAGGCCCTAGGGTTGTTAGACTCACCTAGTGAAGTCAGTCCTAGTGAGTTATTGTCAAGTCAAGAATTAGTATAAATAGAGAGTGAGTCTCTTTATTTATCACACACTCACTCACACTTAGTTGAAGCACATAGCTGAGGGAGAAGAAGTTGTTGGGGCTAGAAAGAAAGGGGCTACTACTATCGGGACATCATCTCACTGTTTTGGGGTTTTACTTTTGGTTCTAATTCTATCTCTGAGGAAGTTGCAGGGTTTTCTCCATTTATGGTTTCCCCAAGGAAAAACATTGTGTTCAGTGTCTCTTGTGTTTGATTGCTATGCTTGTTATTCTCTCAGTTAAAGATCCTAATATAATGCTAGCTTAAATGTTAAAATTCTAACATGGTATCAGAGCTAACCTGAGAAGAAGACACTATGCAGCTGCGGAAACTAGGGCTTCCTACTTTTTGGATCTCTCTTCACATATTTTCAGCAAAAGAAGGTTGGGCTGACTCTCCTTCCTAGGGCACATCTTTCTTTCAAAACAAAATATGATTTTGAGCTTTTTCAGTTTTGGACCCGACACTGCTGCCGAAAATTGGGGCTTTCCATAGAAGTGGAATTTTTGAGTGAGCCCGGGCCTGAATTGATCTCCTCCTCAAAATCAAAGTTTATAGATCAATATCAAAGCATTTTGTTGGATAGAACTCTGACAAAGTCAAACCATAATCTGCTCCTGACCCAGCACTACAGAAATTCAGCTCCAAATCTAGATCCGACATCTTGACCTCATAAGATCTAAATATTTTTTATTTCCATTTGAGGTTCTCAGTTAAGATGTCTCATCATGCCAAGCTTGATGAAAAGATTGAGGGAGCCGATAACATCCGAGCCTAGAAGTATAGGATCTCCCTGGTCCTAGAAGAAAATGATTTGGACTCCTACATCAATGAGGACGTTCCACTTCTAGAGGAAGATGGGGATAAGTCCTTACATAAGAAGAAGTTGGTTATGGCTAGGAGGATTATTGTTGATTCAATCAAGGATCGCCTCATACCACAGGTGTACTCCCTCAAGACACCTAAATCTATGTTTGATTCCCTAACCAAACTGTTTGAAGGGAAGAACATAAACCGAAAGATGACTTTGAGGAACCAGTTGAAGGATGTAAAGATCTAGAATGAGGAGACCATATGGTCATACTTTACAAGGGTCTCCCAGATCAAAGAAGAACTTGAAGCAGCAGTTGTAGAAGTGGAGAATGCAGAAATTGTGATGACAACCTTGAACGATCTCCTTAGATCATGGGATTCTTTCATCCAAGGAATCTGTGCTAAGAAGAAGCTAATCAAGTTCAATAGACTACGGGAAGAATGCTCACAAGAAGAAGCTCGAATAGTATCTTGAGAAGAAAAGATGGGAAGTGAAGATCAAGCTCTCATAGTACACTACAAGGAAGGCAGAAGGGAAAATCATCATCACCAAGGTAAGCATTCTCATCAGAAAGATAGTTTTGTGAAAAAGGATCCATCCAAACTCAGATGTTATACATGTTGTTATCACTCCAGGAAACTCCTCTAGTTTCTTGCTCAAGGATGCTTGGTAACTTAAACTGTTTTTTGGTTTTTTCATATGGATCAAGCCGGATAACCTATATAGCCTCCCACTCTCAAAACATGCATGAGGCTCACTCAATAACAAGGCTTTTAGTTACAACTTGTTCAGTAGTTTGACAAAAAGGTGCAGGAATGGAGAGCTCACCAAGCTAGCAAACTTACATGCATAACACATGCATACAAATGGCTAAAACCTGACAAGGATGGTACTTCTCAATCAAATCACATAAACTTACCAATAGGATGACATCTATTGGCTTTTAATCAACTTGAAATCACCTAAACGCACATTCAGGCTTAAGTACAGTAATGATAAAGAAGATGGCTAAACAAATCACAACAAAAGAGCTCGTATTATGAATAAACTAGATGATATGCTTGCTAATAGGATGGGCTTATAAATCCCCATAGTCGAACCCTTATTAATGAAAAAATCATGGGCTATATAGCCTCTTACAAAAATTACAAATCCTAAAAATCCGATCTGTTTACATCAAAAATAATTGAAAGTAATAGTTTTTCCAGATTAGGGATTCAAACCCTTGCTATCTGTTTTGTTTATGTAATGCAAATATCTAGTTCACTGGGTGATATTTTAATGAATGAAGTGGTAGCTAATAACCACCATTGCTGGTTTTCTATGAAATTACCGCCAACATCGTGTTTCTCTGCGTTTACTGAAGTAATTTTCCTCATTTAATTCGCTGGATTTTTCTTTATCTTGTCACCAGATATTCGATGCTCCAAGTCTCTTTTTTTCCGTAGTGTCAGTGCTCCTTAGATCACCAGCATTGCAATGACTTCTTCTTTTATCCACTATGCACTCCTAATCACAGCGCATCGGCGTTCTTTATAACTAACACATTGGCGATCGGGAGCCGTAGTAAATAATGCATCGGAACCTTTATATTAACATTGTCGTAGTTTTAGAGGTAAAATGAACTAAATTTAGCCCTGCTAGAAGTTGATTAACAATGTGTGAATCGGATATTTAGTCTCCTGTGTTGCCAACACTGCGGAGGAGTTTAGACTTAAGTTCACCGATATGTAGTTCTTAACTTTCTCGATAGCTGATGATTTTTCCTTGTTGCACTATCGGAATGCTTTTCTGTCAATTGATCGGAAGCCTTGTCTATTTTTCTTCCATATTTTTGGCCCCTTATCTGACTATCTCGCTGATACCTTAGTGTTTTCAAATCCTAAACTACTTTCATCGCTGTCAGAGGTGAGTAGGAGTTTCCATTGGATTATTTAACCATTCTCTTATCCGCAGTTGCGGCTCCTTAGTGGAATATTTTTTCACTACATTGTTCTTAGTCATTCTGATCACTGAAGAGTTCATATATTGGTTGATCGGAAGCCTTAGTCAGTTTTCCTCCCGCCGTTGCAGCTCATTAGTGGACTATTGCATCGACGATTAGTGTTTGCAATTTTCGCTACGTAGTCTTTAGTTATTCCGATCAGCGATGATTTTCTATTATGCGCTATCAGAATTATTCTTTCCTGATCACTGGAATGTTCATCAGATCACGAAAACCGTAGTCTATCTTTCCTCCGCAGTTGCAGCCCCGCAGTGAACTAAAACTTTGTAACGTTAGTCCCTTGATCCTCCAATTGCTGAAATTTTATGTTGTGGCGGAACCCGTATTCAGTTGGTTTCCCACCATTTTGGCACCTTAGTGGACTATTGTTCCAATGACTAGTGTCTTCCAATGCTGACACTATGGAAACTCTTCAACTTTATCTCACCAATCTATATTCTTTAGCCTTTCTGATGTTGGGGCTCCGCAGTGAACTGTTTCACCGCCGGTTAGTCTTTATCCCCTCCGATTGTCGATGTGTTCATCTATCATCACACTATCAGAATGTTTCTTATCATCGATCAAAATCCATAGTTAGTTTGCTTCCTGTCCTTACAGCTCCCTAGGGAACTAGCTTGTTGATCGTTAGTCCTTTAAAGTTCCAACGCTGACACTGTGGAAACCTTTAGCTTTATCTAGCTGATCTGTAGTTTCTAAAAATTTCGATTGTTGTTTTAAAACGCTCTGATGGTGAAAAAAAGTTACAGCAATATGCCTATCTTCTGAAAAGGTCTTCCACCTACTAATTATCTTCCATCTTTTGGTGGCTAATGAGATGTTATGATCCTCGCCCAAGCAACCGAAGCCATAACTTTGTAAAATTTGCATAAAAAATAGAGGTCTTCAAAAATGTTAGTGATCTTCATATCCTTCATTGCATCATTTAAATTCTTCATACTATCAAAAATAAATTTGTTTTATTTTGGAAGATAACATCTAGCTCCTACTTGGAGATGGGAACCTCCCTGTGAGGTCCCAAGAATCCCAGACCAAAATGCCTTTCCCTAAAAGAAACTAATCACCTTAACACTATTCTTTATTGTTCCATTGGGCATGGAGTCTTATTCTGAAAGAAAAACAATCTACTATCTACTAATTTACAATCACAAGGCCCCAGAGCCTCAAATAAAATAAAGTTTTAGGAACCACCCATTCACTTGGCCATCGAATACCTATTCACCTTCCAGATTCAACAATTTGAAGGTGTTATTTTCATATACCTAGTCTATAACAAAAGGGCCAATCCATAAAGAGTCAAATTTTCCATGTTTCCCCTTGTCCTGTCTGACGGCATCCCATTTGAGAACCCAATCTCCGACCTGGAAGTTTTCTATCTTTGATGTTTTGTTAAAAATGCCCTTTATCCTCTGTTGATAAGCCTCTGATTTTCCTACAACTTGCTCCTTGATCTGCTATAGCTCCACCAAATCCATCATCCTTCTCATCATATCACTTGGTTCATCTTCCTCTTCCTGAAAGAACTTTTCCACTGGAAGGGTCAGCTGGATAGGGAAGATGGCGTCGGTGCCATAGACTAACTTGAATGGAGAGGTCCCTATGGATATTTTATCTGTCACCCTACCATCCCATAAGGAAAACTTAAGCTTTGAATCCCAGCTTTTGTGATTTGTCTCTAGCAATTTCCTAATGATCCATACTAAGCTTTTGTTGGATGACTCAGCCATGCCATTGACTTATGGGTAATAGGATGTGGAGTACACTAGTTGAATGCCCACTGATTCACACAATTTAACCAATGCCCCAACTTTAAAGGATTGTGCATTATCATTTACTAACAATACCAGGAAACCAAACCTGCTGAAGATGTTCTCATATAAGAATCTCATGATGACTTGATGAGTGGCATTTCTGGTGGGTATTGCTTCTATCCACTTGGTAAAGTAGTCAGTGGCTACTAAGATCCATTTATGCTGTCCACTGGAATATGGATTTATTTCACCTATGAAATCCAGACCCCATTGCTGTAAAGGGCCATTCATTGTAACAGGCTTAAGGGGCAAGTATTTGAGCTGCTGCTTTCCTACAAATCTTTGGCATTGGTCACAGGCCCTTACAAAAGTGCATACATCAAAAAAGAGTGCTGGCCAATAGTATCCTACTTGTAATATCTTGTGGGTTGTGGTTTTCCAGTAGTGGTGGCCTCCACATGTACTGGAATGAAAGTGATGCATGACCTGCTCTGCTTCCTCTTTATCTAGGCATCTTAACAAAATTCCATAATGATCCTTCCAATACAACAAATTGTCAATTATGCAAAACTTAACAGATTTCAACTTAAGAGCTCGTGCTTGGTTAGATGTGAGATCAGGAGAAACTTCTAATTTAATAAAAAAATTAATGATACCTGAGTACCACTCACTGGAATATATGTTCTCAGCTACTGGTGGACTGTCATTCTAATCTTGGTTTACTTTTGTTTCAGCTGCTACCATAGTCTGCACCTTTGCTGATCCGATACATGTGAAATTTATTCCCATCAGCTCACAGTTTTCTTTGGCCATGAGTTTGGCCAGGCCTAATCCCTTTACCATATTGGTGGGTTTCACCTCTACATCAAATTCAATGAGTTTGGCAATCCACTTAGCTCTCTTCCCATCAATGTCAGGCTGAGTCAAAACATCCTTCACTATAGCTGAAGGGACATATGCAATGACCTTTGCATGGAGAATGTAGATTCTGAAGTTATTCAAATATTTCATGAGAGTATAAGACTACTTCTCAATTGGGTCATACTTCAGCTCAACATCTCTTAGGGTTCTGCTGAAGAAAGCAATTGGATGGCCTAGACCTTCAACATTCTTTTGTAATAGTATAGCTGCCACTGTGTCATAAGATGCAAAAGAGAAAATGTAAAATCCCTTGGTGTAGTTGGGACTAAGCAGGGTTGGGGCCTCCATGATGACTTTCTTAATATCTTCAAAATAATTTCTTGCCTAGTTGGTCCACTTGATTTTTGCATCCTTTTTTAACATGGCTGTTATGTGCTTTACCAACTCAAAGAAATTTGATATAAACCTTCTGACAAAGTTTATATTTCCTAAAAAGGACTGAATGTCTCTTTTCAACCTTGGTAGTGACAACTGCTAAACTTCTTGCACTCTTATCGGATTGATATTTACACCTTCAGTTGAGACTATGTGGCCTAGGAGCTTTCCTTCATTGAGTGCAAACCAGGACTTCTTGGGGTTCAGTGATATTCCATACTTTCTGCACTTCAAAAATACCTTCCTTAAATGCAGCAAGTGATCATGATGGTTGTGAGAGTAAACTATTAATTCATCCAGATATATCGGCACATATTTCTCTTTTAGTCCTATAAAATCTAGATCCATAGCTCTCTAAAAAGTAGCCCCGTCATTCATTATCCAAATGGAATTTTAGTATACATAAAGGTGCCCTAAGGAGTGGTAAAGGTAGTCTTCTCTTGGTCATCTGGGTGTACAGCACTTGGTTGTATCCAGAGAATCCATCAAGGAAAAACATGACCATGGCCCCTGAGACTCTCTGCAGCAGATGTTCCATCTTGGGCAGTGGATAGTTGTCTTTTTTGGAAAAAAAATTCAAGTTTCTAAAATCCACACACAACCTAATTTCTCCATTTTTCTTTCTCAGCACTACTAGATTTGCAATCCACTTGGAATATCTGATGGGGATTATGATCTCGGCTTTGAGGAGCTTGTGGATCTCTTTCTCAATAACTAGTAATAGAAGGAAGCTGATGGGTCTCGGCTTCTGTTTGAAAGGAATGGTGTCCTTCTACAAAGGAATCATGTGCTAGATGATGTTGGTGTCATACGTTTTTAGGTCACTATACTCCCATGCAAAGACATCAACAAACTCTTTTATCAAGATGCAATATTCAGACTTATGTTCAGCAGTCAACCCAGTGGATAGATTTATCATTTTTGGATGGCTTTGGCTACCTATGTTCACCTCTTGGACAATAGGATCTAGCTCCATTTTTGCCAGCTTGAAAGGGACGTCATTGTGATCAAATAGTTCTTATAACGGTACTAGACATCGGGGTATGTAGTTTCTAGGAAATTGGACAATATTTTGCTCAATCACTTTATCTTTTAAATTGAGCTGCTTGGATTCCTCCACGTTAAGGTTTTCTTGGTCTATGTGTATGTCAGAGAATTCATCCACTAATTGAAGGAATTTACTAAGCTCCCCATCATTTTCAAACACCCTCCAAAATTTTACATTGTCTGGTAGAGAGGGTCTGTACTTGACCTGAACACTATAGCTGAGCTTAGGGGGCAATGGAGGAACAAAAAAGACTTGCGGAGACAGCCAAGGAATTATCCAGGTGATTCAAATCCTAGGCAATATATGATAGTTCAAAAAACATAAATGATTCTCTGAGTTTCCATACCTCGTCCCTGTAGGCCTTCAACCTCATATTTTTTGTTTGAAAAGTGTCATTTACCTGTTATATGATGAGGCCTGCATCCCCAAAAATCTTCACGCACATGATCCCCATCTCCTTGGCTGCTTTAACTCCCAGCAGTAAGGCTTCGTACTCTACTACGTTGTTGGTGGTTTTGAAATCGATCTTGTAAGACAGGTGAATGTTCTCCTTTGATGGGGAGATCAAGACTATACCCACGCCAGCTGAGTTTTGGGTGCTAGCTCCATGGAAGTACATGGTCCAAATCGCTGTTGTGATTTCTTTTGGCCACAAATGGGTGGGATACGTGAGCTGAACCGATGTCTTCTAATTATCATCAATTTGCAAAATACAGGATCTAAAATCAGTGTCCATGGCGTAAATTGGGTGATTCACTGAGCGGCTATCTTTGCTTATGATGTATGCTACCTGATTTTCTCTGTATAGCTGCTTAGTTTCCCCTCCAAACATGGGAATGGTAGCATACATGAGATCCATCTAGAGGGTGTCACCTAATCTTTTGCTTCACGACTGGGACAGCAAGAGGTCGAATTTTGGGGGAATATCGGCCAGCACGATGTCCATCATTACGCTTTTCGAAGGCAGCTGGGTTAAGTTTACAACAAGATATTTGAAGAGGCCCAAGCATTTTACTTTCTTGGATTCAAAGGAGAATAAATCATGGTAGGTCTTGGTAATGCTGAGGCCGATTTCATCCATCATAGCCTTAGGCATTAGGTTGTGAGAGGCTTTTGAATCCAGCAGACAGTTATGGAAGATTTTATCATGGATGTTCAAGGATATATAGAATGGTGGGAAGGCGTCCTTTAGGTCTTCAATCATGGGGCCCGGGGTGACAATAGGCTTGTCATCTTCCAGGTTCATGAATTCAATGTTAATGTGCACCTTGGGCTGAAGGGAATTTAGAATGGAGGTTTTAAAAGCATCGTTCTTCATCAACTCGATTAGAGGGAACGGGATTTTCAATTTTTGGATTTTAGACTCAAGGTCAAAATAATAATGCATCTTATCTAGAAATATTACCTCCTGAGCTGTAGGTTTGAGTTGGAATGGATCAGGTGTGTCTAAAGGTGCTGGTTTATGCAATGCTTTGGATGAAACAACCACTTTCTTTGGTAAAACAACAACCTTTCTAGCAGGTGCAGTAGATTGCTTGATAGGTACAACATTTTTCTTAAGGGGAGAAACTAACCTGGACCTCAATTGCTAAACTTCTTGACTATTAGCCTGATAGACAGCCTCTTCAGCGATCTACTCATGAGTTAGGGCATCTTCATATTCTACTTGGGTTAGAAAAGAATAGTCCACCTCATCCTCCATGTAGTGGATATTGTCTTCAGCTTCTCCTTCGTCTTCAATGAATTATGGCTCTTCTTCTAATACATCATTCTAAAATGGAGCTCTTATCCTCTGGTATTCCCCTTGATTTCTCTCCCTTCTGAGAATCTAAACAGGGGGGTTTCCTCTTCTATAAGGAACAAAATTTGGGTTTCGAGGAGCAAAGTCACTTGGCCCCTTACCCATCACCGGCGTATGTCCTTGGTCTTTTATTTTTGACATTTCAATAGTCAGGTTATCTAAGAGTTTCATCATTTTTTCAATCTTGTTCTTTGATGCAGAAGACCCACACTAGTCTGCTGGCTGCTTTCTCCTGTCTACCTTCCCTTTGACCTTCTGAGATGCCAGAATGTTTGACTCTACCTCTAAAGAAGCATCATGCATGAGTGATAAGGAGGAAAAACTCCTTTCTCTGAGAAGTAGGAAAATTTTAGAGTCAAAGGAATTTGCATAAGTTATCATAGTTGAGGCACCGATGGGATTAATCTCAGTGGGGATCTTGCTGTACATGTTGTTGAATATTTTGGTAAAATTGGAGACAGACTCACCATTTTCTCTTCTCAGGTTGCTGAATTCTATGATATAGTAAAGGTGGTCTCTCCTCTCTCCCAAATTTTTTAGGAAAATGTCATCTAGGTCTTCTATGCCTACCACTAACCCAACAGGCAGTTCCTTAAACCACTTTCTAGCCTAGCCATCTAGGATTTGCAAAAAGACTCCAGTCCATACATCTTCTTGTTCTATATTTATATTTTCAGCATAACTATAAGAATCCTCTAGATGTTCTTCAATAGCGAAATCCCCTTTCCATGTAAACTTAGGCATATACTTGAGGTAATCCATGGTAGGCATGGCTGCGAGAGGATTTGGCAAAACAAGGGGTGCATACCTAGCTACTAGGATCTTTTCCATCTTGGACAATTAAGGGGTAGCCATATTGGAAATGGGTATGGATAGGGTTGTGGAAGGCATCACTGATGAAGATATTTGTCAAGAAGGTGGTGGTATACTTATCCCAGTGGAGTCACCAGGGATTGGATCTTCACAAGCAGTAGTGCTTGAAGATGCCCAAGCCTTAGATTTTTCTGATATAAAAATTTTCTAGGAATTAAGAGTTTCAGTAGAAGAAATAATAGCAGAAATATTTCTTGAAATACTTAATGTAGCTTTTTGTGCAGTATTGTTGGTCTGTCTTAGTAAATCCCTTGCTTTCCTCAAGATTTCTTCTAGATCTAAAATGGGTGTTGCTGGTGGCCCCTTTGGGTTTTCTCTAGTACTTGGTCTTCTTGAAGCCACCTTATATCAATGGAGTCACCAGATAGATGATTACAACCATAATAATGTACAAGCCTTGTCTATCATCAAAGCATGGATCTATGTCGTCTCCCAGGGAAGCTGATCTTCAATCTCCTCTCACTAGTAGTGGCACCACTTTGTTATCACTCCAAGAAACTCCTCTAGGTTGTTGCTCGAGGATTCCTGGTAACTTAAAATGTTTTTTGGGTTTTTGATATGGATCGAGCTGGATAACCTATATAACCTCCCACTCTCAAGACATGCATGAGGCTCACTTAATCACAAGGATTTTAGTTACAACTTGTTCAATAGTTTGACAAAAAGGTGCAGGAATGAAGAACTCACCAAGCTAGTAGACTTACATGCATAACACATGTGTACAAATGGCTAAAACCTGATAAGGATGGTACTTATCAACCAAATCACATAAACTTACCAACAGGATGACAGCAATTGGCTTTTAATCAACTTGAAATCACCTAAATGCACATTCAGGCTTAAGTACAATAATGATAAAGAAGATGGCTGAACAAATCACAACAAAAGAGATCGTATTATTAATAAACTAGATGAGATGCTTGCTAATAGGATGGGCTTATAAATCCCCAAAGTTGAACCCTTATTAATGAAAAAATCATGGGGTTTATAGCCTCTTACAAAAATTACAGATCCTGAAAATCTGATCTGTTTACATCAAAAATAATTGAAAGTAACAGTTTTTCAAGATTAGGGCTTCAAACCCTTGCTAACTATTTTGTTTATCTAATGCAAAGATTAGTTCACTAGGTGATCTTTTAATGACTGAAGTGGTAGTTGATAACCACCACTGCTGGTTTGCTATGAAATTACCGCCAACAGCCAGTGTCTCAACGTTTACTGAAGTGATTTTCCTCATTTAATCTACTGGATTTTTCTTTATCTTGTCGCCGCAGATTCGACGCTCCAAGTGTCTTTGTTGCCGCAATGTTATTGCTCCTTAGATCACCAGCATTGCAACGGCTTCTTCTTTTATCCACTCTGCACTCCTAATCTCAGCGCATTGGTTTTCTTTATAACTAACACATTGGCGATCGAGAGCCATAGTAAATAATGCATCGAAACCTTTATCTTAATGTTGCCATAGTTTCGGAGGTAAAACAAACTAAATTTAACCCTATCGGAAGTTGATTGATGATGTGTGAATCAGAGCTTTAGTCTCTTGTGCTGCCGACACTGTGGAGGCGTTTAGTCTTAAATTGATTGCTCTGTAGTTCTCAGCTTTCCCGATTGCTGATGATTTCTCCTTGTTGCGCAATTAGAATGGTTTTCTATCAATTGATCAAAAGCCTTGTCTGTTTTTGTTTTGCAGTTTTGGCCCCTTAGCTGACTATCTCGTCGATACCTTAGTGTTTTCAAATCCCAAACTACTTTCATCACTGTCGAAGGTGAGTAGGAGTTTCCATCGGAGCCTTTAATCATTCTCTTATCCGCAGTTGTGGCTCCTTAGTCGACTATTTTTCCGCTACATTGTTCTTAGTCCTTTAGACTGCCAAAGAGTTCATCTATTGATTGATCGGAAGCCTTATTCATTTTTCCTCCAGACGTTGTAGCTAATTAGTGGACTATTGTGCCGACAATTAGTGTTTGCAATTTTCGCCACATAGTCTTTAGTTATTTTGATTAGTGATGATTTTCTGTTATGCGCTATCAGAATGATTCTTTCCTGATCGCCGAAATGTTCATCACATCGTGGAACCTGTAGTATATCTTTCCTTCGCAGTTGTGGCACTGCAGAGAACTAAAACTCCGCAACGTTAGTCCCTTGATCCTTCAATCACCAAAATTTTATGTTGTGGTGGAAACTGTATTCAGTTGGTTTCCCACTATTTTGGAACCTTAGTAAACTATTGTACTGATGACTAGTTTCTTTCATCATCGACACTGTGGAAACTCTTCAGCTTTATCTCATTGATTTGTAGTATTTAGCCTTTCGAATGTTGCGGCTCCGCAGTGAACTGTTTCACCATCAGTTAGTATTTAGCCCCTCCAATCGTTGATGTGTTCATCTATCATCGCTCTATCGAAATGTTTCTTGTCATCGATCGAAAGCCGTAGTCAGTTTTCTTCCCACCATTACAGCTCCCTAGGGAACTAGCTCGTCGATCGTTAGTCCTTTAAAGTTTCGACATCGACACTGCGGAAACCTTTAGCTTTATCTTGTCGATCTGTAGTCTTTAAAACTTTCGATTTTTGTTTTAACATACTTCGATGGTAAACAAAAGTTACAACAATATGCCTATCTGCTGAATGGGTCTTCCACCTACTAATTATCTTCCATCTTTCAGTGGCTAATGAGATGTTCTGATCCTCGCCCAAGTCACCAAAGCGACAACTTTGTGAAATTTGCATAAAAAATAGAGGTCTTCAAAACTTGTTAGTGATCTTCATATCCTTCATTGCATCATTTAAATTCTTTATACTATCAAAAATAAATTTATTTTATTTTGGGAGATAACACATGTGATGAAAGAGGACACTTTGCTAGAAATTTTCCCATGAATAAGAGTGGATCTAAGAAGAAGAAGAACTCCAAAAGAATACGTCATGCTCACACTGTTGAGGATGATGATTCTCCCAAAAACAGAGTAAAACAAGAAAGTGAAGACTCTTCAAGTGATGAAGAAGATGTTCTGATCTTCGCTCTCACAAAAACTGTCACACATGGAAGCAAAGATTGGCTTATTGATAGTGGGGCTTCCAAACACATGACAGGATTCAAGGAATCCTTTGAGAAACTATCAAAACATAATTCATCCCATAAGGTGAAACTTGGGGATGACTACCAATATCCCATAAAAGGTAGCGGTGAATCCTCCTACAAGCTAGACTCTGGAAAGTCTATGAAAATGAAGGATGTCTTGTTTGTACAAGGACTAAAGAACAATCTTCTCTCCATATCAGCACTAGATGCAAAATGCATCAGGGTTGCATTAGTAGATGGTCAAGTCCTCATGTGGCCAAGAGGAAAGACTATTGACAATGCAATAGTAATTGGAGAATAATTAGGAGGATTATACAAATTGAAGGGCCATCCAGAACAAGCTTTGGTCCATGACACAGTAGATCCAAGTGAACTTTGGCATATAATTCTTGCACATGTGCACTACAGAGCACTACCACTTGCTAGCAACAATGTTGAAGGACTTCCAGAAATATAGTCAAAAGATGATGGAGTCTGCAAAGGATGTGCAAAATGAAAGAACACAAAGAAGACATTTCCAAGTAGCGAAAGCAAAGCAAAAACAATCTTGGAAATCATTCACTCCAATGTATGCAGTCCAATGTCATCCAGTTCTTTAAGCGGGTATGTATACTATGTTTATTTTATTGATGATTTGTCTAGGAAGACATGGATATACTTTATGAAGAACAAAGATGAAGTTTTCAGCAAGTTCAAGGAATTCAAAGCCTTGATCGAGAACCACACAGAAAAGAAGATCAAGACCTTTCGATTAGATAATGGCAGAGAATTCATATCAAATGAATTCAAAGAGTTATGCAAAGATTCAGGGATTAAGAGGGAGTTATCCACTCCATATAATCCACAACAGAATGGGGTTGCAAAAAGGAAGAATAGAACAATCATGGAAGCTACAAGAGTAATGCTTCATGATCAAGATCTTCCCATCCATATATGGGAAGAATCTGCTAGAACAGCGATGTATGTATAGAACCGTACTCCACACAGAGTACTCAAGAACAAGACACTTGAAGAAGTATTTTCTAGAAAGAAACTAGAAGTCATCCATGTAAGAATATTCGGTTGTCCAATGTACATATACATTCCAAAAGAAAATAGGACAAAGTTAGATCCTTGAGGAAAGAAGGGTATATTTGTGGGATACTCTAAAAGCTCGAATGCTTATAGAATATACTTCCCAAGATTCAAGAAAATCAACATCAGTAGGGATGTAACATTTGATGAAGACTCATCTTACAATAAATCTAGAAAGAGAACTGCTGAAGATCATGAAGAAACAGAAACACCCGGAATTCATGACACCACCATGAACAAAGAAACTCAAGAAGAAGATCAAGAATTTGAAGAACCTCAAGAACCTGTAGATCCACCTCAAGAGAAAATTCCTCACAAGAGGAAACCTGCTTGGGTACGAGAATCTATCCAAGGTACAGAAAGATATGGGGCTCCAAAAGAAAATCATAGAGAAAGAAAGAGGACCAGGTCCTGCTCTGGGTATGTAGCTTTATTATGTGACTTCATCGATAAAGAACCCTCCAACTATGAAGAAGTGCCAGAAAGAAAAGAATGGAAGGATTCTATGATAGAAGAGTATCAATCGATCATGAAGAATGATGTTTGGGATGTTGTCCCAAGACTAGAAGGGAAGTCTGTTGTCACTTCCAAATGGATCTACAAGATCAAGCATGTTATAGATGGCAGCATAGGGAAATATAAATCAAGATTCCTGGCCATGGATTCTCACAGAAAGAAGGAATAGATTATGAAGAAACTTTTGTAGTTGTATCCAAATACACTTCCATCAGATCAGTACTTGCTCTGGCTGCAGTGATGAAATGAAAGATACACCAAATGGATGTCAAGACTGTTTTCTTGAATGGTGTAGTGGAAGAGGAAGTGTATGTAGAGTAGCATCTTAGTTTTGAGACACATGATAGGGAGTCTCATGTGTGTAGATTGAAGAAAGCCTTGTATAGTTTGAAACAGGAATGCAGGACATGGTATGATAGAATTGATGGATTTCTATCCAGTTTGGGCTTTACCAAAAGTAAAGCAGATTCCAACCTTTACTACAAGGTTGAATATGGAAACCCAGTGATACTCCTACTGTATGTAGATGATCTGTTCGTAACAGGAATGGATGGGTTGATTGTGGATATGAAGAGGAAGCTTGCTGCCGAGTTCAAAATGAATGACTTGGGTATGATGCACTATTTTCTAAGCATGGACATGTGGCAGAATGCAGATGGAATCTTCCTCAGATAAGGGAAGTATGTAGTAGAGATCCTGAAGAGGTTCGGGATGATGGACTACAAGGCCATGACCACACATATGGCATAGAACCTGAAGCTATTGAGTGATGCTTCATCAAAAGCGGTTGATTCTACAATGTATCGTTAGATGATTGGGTCCTTGATGTACCCAACGAACATGAGACCAGATATTTTCTTTGTTGTGAACACCTTGAGCCAGTTCCTAACAGATCTGAAACATGTTCACTTGATTGTTGCAAAGCATATTCTGAGATACCTGAGGGGTATAGTTGATTATGGTCTCAAGTATGAGGTGAATCAGAAAATTAACTTGAAGGGTTATGTTGATTCAGATTGGGCCAGAAATGCCATCGATAGGAAGAGAACTTCAGAGTGTTGCTTCAGTATGCTATCAGGTTTGATCTCTTGGTTTAGTGGGAAGAAATCATGTGTGGCACTGAGTATAGCTAAAGCAAAGTATGTTGCAACATGTTAAGCTATTTGTGAGGTAGTATGGCTGAGGAAGGTACTGTCTTATTTACTTGATCTCCAGTTGGATGCTACTTGTATATATTGCGACAACTAGAGTTGTGTGAAGTTGTTGGAGAACCCGTTGTTCCATGACAAGTCGAAGCATATCGAGATCAAGTATCACTATATCAGGGATATGCTGCAGAAAGGAGCAATGAAGCTTCAGTATGTTGCGATGAATGAACAGATAGTTGATGTGTTGACAAAGCCATTGGCTAGAGTGAAGTTTGAGTACTTTAGGGAGAAGCTTGGTGTTCTCAAGATCGAGGTTCCCTCCAAACAGAAGTGAGGAGTCCGTGAGACATTTTCACATGGTGAGAGGATTGGTTCCTTCCATGGTCAGATGTAAGGGTTGATCTATTCTGTTATGATGAGAGGATTGGTTCCTCGCATGTCAGATATGAGTGCTGAGCCATTCTAATGTGACTATAGGATTGGTTCTTACATGATCATATATAAGAGTTGAATGCCATTCTTGGAATGGAGGCACCTGGTCAGTTACCAGGAAAACTCAATCTGGGACTGAGAGCCGTTTTGATGTGACTATAGGATTGGTTCCTACATGATCAGATGTAAGTGCAGAGCCATTCTAATGTGACTGTAGGATTGGTTCCTACATGATCAGATGTAAGTGCAGAGCCATTCTGAGGTGATTGTAGGATTGGTTCCTACATGATCATATGTAAGTGCAGAGCCATTCTAATGAAATTGTAGGATTGGTTCCTACATGATCAGATGTAAGTATATAGCCCTTTCGACATGTAGATAGGATTGGTTCCTCACATGGTCGAATGTAAGTGTTGGGCATTTCTGACATTGGTTGTCAGATGTGAGTGTTGGGCCTTTCTGATAGGGTTGTGGGATGTGTTTCCACATGGTCAAATGTGAGTGTTGGGCATGCCTTTCTGATATGATTAAAGGATTGGTTCCTACATGATAAGATGTAAGGGCTGGGCAGGCCATTCTGACTTAGGGTCAGATATAAGTGCTAGAAAAGACCTACATGGAGGCTAGGCCTATAGCCAGCATTAAAAAGGGCTAGCTCTGTAGAAATTCTTGTGACGAGAAGAATCAAGAGATAGCACATGTGATGATGATCCAGCAAAGATGTTCCAAAACCAAAGATGATCCAGATCGAGTGATGATCTAGATCCAGTAATAATGATCCAGATCGAGATGAAGATGACTTGAATATGAACATGACTTGAATATGAGGAGGACTTGATGATGATCCAGATGATACAGAGAATATGACTTGTGCCAATAAATTGTGTTGAGAGAATACCTTCCTAGTTAAGAGGGAGTGTTGACGTAATTGTAACTTCAGAATGTATTCACTTGTATTTCTTATGTATTGTACCCTGATGTTTATTCCAGGAAGTGTTTGTAATGTATTTAATTCATGACATGCCTCGATGTTCCGATCGTAAGTTTCTATAATGTAAACAAGTAATGTCAAGTCATTTTGGGTAACCCTCCTATTGATCAAGGGTTAAAATCCCCGCAGTTGAGGGTCCCTAGGGTTGTTAGACTCACCTAGGGAATTCGGCCCTAGTGATTTATTGTCAATTTGGGAATTAGTATAAATAGAGAGTGAGTCTCTCTATTTATCACACACTCACTCACACTCAGTTGTAGCACATAGTTGAGGGAGAAGAAGTTGTTGGGGCTAGAAAGAAAGAGGCTACTACTGTTGGGAGATCATCTCATTGTTTTGGGGTTTTACTTTTGGTGTTGATTCTATCTCTGAGGAAGTTGCGGGGTTTTCTCCATTTATGGCTTCCCCGAGGAAAAACACTGTGTTCATTGTCTCTTGTGTTTGATTGTTGTGCTTGTTATTCTCTCAGTTAAAGATCCTAATATAATGCTAGCTTAAATGTTAAAAATCTAACAAACCATGCATAATTTTATAAGAAAATATTGTAGATATAGATATTGACCTCAACTCCTAACATTCTCCCACTTTATGTCAATATACATGAGCTTCTTCCCCTAATTGTTTCCATCAAAGTTCCAGTTACTCAATGATACCTTCATCACATTATTAGCAAGCCTAGATAAGTTTTTCACTAGACATGTTTGTCCTAGTGATGTTTTCTTCGGGGTTGCATTGTGTTAGAATTTAGAAACCCAATTTTTTGAGTGAGCATTCCACTTATAATGAGGAGAAAAAAAGAAGTTAAAAAGGTATTAAAAAAATAAATAAGTTCGAAGGGAAGTAGTTGTTAAGGATTTAAGATGAAAAAGTTGGTAATAAGGTTGAGAAAGTAGAGGGAAAAGAAGTAATTTAAATGAAAATGGATATTTAAATCATTTAATAATTATAAAGGGGAATGGATAATAAAGAACAAATAAGATTAATATTAAAATATGATTGGAATAATGGATTTAAAATAGTAAAAAGAGTAAACGTGGTACGAAATAAGGTGTGATTTTAGGGAAAGTGAAAACAATATAAGGAGAAGGGACTAAAAAGAATTGATATGACATAGAAAGAGTTATATGCCATTTTGTCTTAACCCATTTTCCTTATATTATTTTACATTTTCCCTAAATCACAACTTAGTCCAAACCCATTTTTTCTCTTTTTACTTTTTGACATTAATTATTTTAACCATATTTTAATATTAATCTCAATTATTACCTATTATCCTATTATCCCTTCCTTTTTGGTAATTATTACATTATTTAAATACCCCATTCATTTAAATAACCATGTTTCCCTCAACTTTCTTAACCTTATTACTAACCTTTTCATCTTAATACGTACGTTGTACACATATTCTTAATTTATTTAAATTACTTAATTTATTGAAATTATTTAATTTCTTTTGTTTAATTTAATGGCTTTCACCTTCCATTAAAACTTAATGGCCACCTCCCTTTATCTTAATTATTTATTTAATACCTTTTTGGTAGCTTCTACTCATCGTAGCTTCTTCTCTTCTCCTTATGATGGGTGGTGTCCACCCAAAACATTAGGTTTCTAAATTGTAACATCGTGTAATTTAGAAAGAAACATCATAATGATAAATAAAATCATTATAAAAATTTATTTTCAATTTTATTTTTGCTATTCAACTTTGTAAACATATCTACAATATTGACATAAATAAAAATTTCTTCAATGGGATCTTACTTTATTTCACCACTTTTCTTATGAATGGTACTTAATATAAATATGTTTTATGTTATCCCGCAATGTTGGATTATTTATTAAGTTAGTGTTATTTTGATTGTCCATTTTCTACAACTTAGATGTCTAGCTTACAACCCGACTAGCAAGAGAGAAAACATATCATGTAGTATACTTTTAACCATCTCTATTTCCACAAAAATTAGAATATGCAAAACTTTTAATTTTCAAATGTGTCCATCTATATCAAATATAAGCATTTAAAGTTCCCCTTCGGTATCTAAATTTGCACTTCATAGAAATCCCATGGTCATGACAAGTATTTTCCATGAATCGGCTAACAACTTCCACTACTTGGACAATATCTAATTTAAGTATCACCATGGTGAACATGAGGCTCCCTTCTAATAATAAATAAGGTACATGACACATGATTTTCTTCTCTACTTCTATTCAAGGACAGTGTTCAAAAGAAAAATTGAAGTGTGTAGGAAGTGGATTGCTAACTAGTTTCACATTCTTCATATTGAAGCACAACATAATATTTTCTATATTTGACTTTTCACTTAACCATATTTTTCTTCATCTTTTATCCCTATATATATTCATCCCTATAATATGGTTTTCTAGTCCTAAGTTCTTCATTTCAAATGTCCTAGACAACTAAGTCAAAATACCAATGATTTTCTTCAGTTTGGGCCCTACAAGAAACATATCATCAACATACAATATCAAGATAATGAAATTTTCATCATAAAACCTCTTGCAGTATGCACAATGGTAAACTTCACTCCTACTGAAACATTAGAACTTCATGAAGGTGTAATTTTATGTACTACATCCTTGGTGAATTTTTCAATACATATAGTTATTTATTGAGTTTCCAAATTGAATCATCTTTAACTATTTATTTATATCCCTTAGATTGGTCCATATAAATCTCTTCTTTGAGATCAGCATGCAAGAAAACAGTTTTGATATAAAATTTCTCCTAGTCCGAACCTTGTGCTACTACAAGTCTGAGTAAAACTCGTATAATAGCTATCTTTAGAACTAAAGATAATATTTCATTAATTTTTACCTTAAAATCTACACAACCTTTTTCAACCAAGTGACCTTTATAACATTCTGACAACCTTTCAATGTTCTTCTTTACTTTGTACACCCACTTTTTTCTTGAAAACATTTCTTCCATGTGGGATATCCACAAGTTCCCATGTTTCATTCCTATGCAGTGCTTTCATTTCCTCGTCCATGGATTTCCTTCATTTATCTACATTCCTAGATTATATAGCTCTCTAAAATGAACTAAGCTCGTCATTATCAATTAACAAAGAAAATGGGGATTGGAAATTAAGAGAACACCTTTATGGATTCCTTTTGGAATGTGTAGATACTCTAAGTTATTGTTTTTCAACGTGTTCCTCTTATCAAAACCGTTTCATCTTCACTCATTTCTACTTAAATAGGTACAATATCATGTGTTTGGTGTACCTCCTTCATTTGCATGGATTTCTCATTAAAAATAGAATCATGACTAACAATTACCTTGTGGTTAATAGGACTGCATAGTCCATACCCATTTATTTTGTTATTATATCAAATAAATACACATTTCCTTGATTTTGGGTAAAATTTGGACCTTTTGTTATAGACACATGCATAAATGTTAGTGATTGAGCAAAATATTAAGATAATTGAGCTTCAAAACTTTAATAAATAATAACAGTGCATATAAATCTCATCATTAATCCAAAGACATAAATCAGGCCATAAAACACAAGATATACTGTGGGAAAACCCTCCACTAATTAAGAGGATAAAAAACCTAGCAAACAATTGTAGAGTATGATTGATGAATGACAGAGAATGATTACAACACAATAGCAGATTGCTTTCACCAAGAGCACTAGAGAGTTGAGATTAAATGGAACACCATATCTAACTTTCCAAGTGCATAGCACTTTAATAACAAGCCAAATTAGGTTATAGAACAAAAATAGAATGCTTGCCTACATTAGTAACTTATTAACACTTAGAATACTGATCCATATTGATTCATGAGCGCCTCATTTCCTGGTTTCAATATGGCACTGCATAATTACCTCCCACTCGAAGATATGCTCCCTCACTACCTTGGCGCTAAGTTTGCACTCTATAATTATCTCCCATAAGAATATATGTGCCTCCCATTAATTAACTAACTCTAACTAAGAGGTTAACTGATTGTACCAAATTGAACTAGATGGAATTGCATGCAACTGAATGGAACTGAGTTTAATTGCATACAATTGAGTGTAATAGAACATACTTGATTGTAACTAAACATAACTGAATGTAACTCAACAGAACTGAATGTAACTCAACATAAATGAATGTAACTTAACAGAACTGAATGTAACTGAACATAACTAAACGTAACGAAACATAACTAGTGTTTCTCCATCAATGTCATCTTCAACAACCACTAGCATAAATTAAGGAGTTGATTCCTTAATTAACTAAACTTATTTACCATAACTAATACTCAACTGATGTCTTATCAATTCGAGTTCAATCGGTGGAAAAATGGGAAACTTGAATTCTCTCTCCATCTCTATGCTTATATTAATTATCTCTACATGGTACATATGTTTTTTCATAAATTCTATATCATATCATACACATAAGAATTGTTTCGAACCTATGATCATATGTATTACCCCAGGTGTCACACCCCCTCTTGTAGATCTAGTGAAATGGAGAGGACACAATGATACAACCGAGCATCTAACCCCATGAACATAAGAAAAATGCATTGGAATTAAAAGACATGTGCACAGATATAATGCAGGAAAATACGACAGAAGTAAATCTATAACTGAACGTGCATCAAAAATTAAATACATTCATAATAATTCTTAAACCAAATAAATTTCAAAATTAATACAAGAGAGTACTTATCTTGAAAATGAGTTTCCCCAAGGAACTATCTATACCGCTACAACATTCCACCCAACCTAGGCCACTTGTTCTCATCAATATCTCAACACAACTACCACCCCAGAGCTAGGCATGATTTCTACAAGGAAAAAGGGAACAACAGACCCACACATAGCCAAATACACACCAAGGCTAAGCCAATAAAATCCACAATTGGGTTTATCAGGATGCTAATGCAATGGAAAGGAAGAATTGTTAAGCTAGTTAGCTCAACCACGGAGCTATGGATACCTCTACAATGTCTATGTAGATTGGTCCCGACAATACCTACACACTCGATGCAAGGAAGTATTCCCTTCACTTCTACATAGTTCCTTAGGCCATACCTTCTATTCTATTGTTCTCCAAGGTGTGCATAGAAGAGTAGCCAACCCTTTTTGATCTTTTGTGAGGTTCCTCTCTTCACTAGTTTTATCAAGCCAATTCTTGTCCTCTTCCACTCCTAATTCTTACTTACAGTTTATACCAAAACAAGGATGCACATAACAATAAAACACAACTATTGGGTATGAATAAAAACCTTTTGGTTGTGGGATTCCCAAGATGGGGTTTCCATTAGTCTCAGAAGTCATGGGAAACCAAAAATTAAATGGTATATGGGGAATCAACCCTAGGAGAGAAAATTCGATTTCAGAAAATTTTTATGGTCCTTACAAGGGAATAATTGTCCTCTATAAACCCCCAAATCATGAATCTCTTCTCTTGTCCACTCTGCAACACAAAATAGATTTCCAACCATGGAAAATGAATGAAAATGAAGAAAAACGTGAATAAAACGCCCCAGCTATCTCCAACTACACGAGGAAGTGAAAATCATGGGTGAGGAATGGACTGGGCACATATTTTTGGGTATTTTCCTTCCCCATAATAAAAAAATATGATTTCACAGAATTCGTGGCTTTCCATACACAAAATTGGATGCCATACCTCTCCATTCCCAATGCATTAACTG
Source organism: Pseudotsuga menziesii (assembly GCA_001517045.1). Taxonomy (NCBI): domain Eukaryota; kingdom Viridiplantae; phylum Streptophyta; class Pinopsida; order Pinales; family Pinaceae; genus Pseudotsuga; species Pseudotsuga menziesii. The sequence continues at coordinate 274,819 of LPNX010954617.1, forward strand.
CATGAACCAACTCCTAGAAGAATTAAATGATTGGGTGCATCAGTCAAAATGGGTAGTTGAGTGTTTATGGGTTTTCTCATTGAAATTTGTCTTAACACTAATGGCTCAAGGGTTTGCATAATTTCCCTCCCTATTCCTTGTCAAATCATGCCCCCATCTCTTATTACATTGCATATCTAGTTGTGGGTATTTTATTAAATTGCATATTCACATGATGTCTTAATTTATATTGTGCCTGGATAGCACGAGAACAATGGGCATCGATTTTAATTTTTTTATACATTAAACTGTAAATCGATGATGGGGCCTTGGCTTTGAGCTCCTCACCATGATTTTATAATGATATTTACATCATTTACAATTTTAATGCAATAGTGTCAAAATCAGGATATTGCACCGGGTCATATAGTCAAATTACAAAGTAAATCACTCTAGGGGTATCTAATCCCTAAATGAGACTTGTAGAACCTATTGACCATGACTATCCATACATCACATAATGTATCCACTTTACATAGAAAAGTACACGACCTCAGAACATGAGGATTTTTGTAGAAATTCATATTACTCACAAGTATACTAACTTGATATTACATACAAGTATGAACTTGATATTACTCATAAGATTTACCACCTTGATCATATGAGTATATTTGTAGGACTTGATATTACTCACAAGACTAAGAACTTAACATAAGGTCATGATCTTAACCATAAGATCCTAGTACAAGCATCTCTCCCAGATATGATAATGTCATGTGAAGTTAATGCAATATAAGTTCTGTACTTGATACAACACAAATCTCAAACCTTAATACAACGTAAGGTCATGAATATTATATGAATATAATTAAACATAGATTCCCGACTTGATTACGACACAACTATCAGACCGTAATAAAACTTAATGTCATGGAGAATAACTCTCAAAGTTGTACTCTCAATAGTAAATGCATCACAACCAAAGGTACACAAATGAGAGTAATTAAATGGATTGCCACAATGAACCTCCTTTGGAAATTTGCATCCAATGTAGTTGTAGGAGAACTAATAGTAATATAATTTGTTTTATTAACAGTCTCTACCCAGAATTTGTTATCTAAAATATATGTGTTGAGCATGCTTCTTAAATGTTGCATGATTGTGCAATTCATCCACCTAGACCCACCCTTTTTTTTAGAGTATATGAAGCAGTCTTGTAGTGCTTAATTTTTTCTTGGGTACAAAATTTCTCAAATTCCTTGGAGCAATACTCTTATGAGTTGTCTTATTTAAGGCATAAAAAAAATTTCCCTAGATTTTCTCTACTTGTGTCATAAACTCTTTAAATTTCTCAAAGGGTAATTATATTTCATAAATTAAATCCACACTCATTTAGAATAATCATCTATAAAATTTACAAAATGGCTAGAACCATTTATAGACTCAGTGGCAACTAGTCTAGATAAATTAGAATGAATAAGTTGTAAAAAATCATAACTTCTGAAAAAAAAAATTTAAAAATTGAACTCTCTTCTTTTTTACCAAAAATGCAATTGTCACATAGGTCTAATTTACAATACTTAGTTCTAGAAGTATTAGGTTCTAGTCATATATAATTTTCAAACCTTTTTCACTCATATGTCCAAGGTGTCCATAACATAGCATCAGTGCATCTTTAGAATTTTCATAGGTTTTTACTATTACATGTTGTGTCACTATATTACCACACAAATGATATGGGATCCCATAACATTATCATTTTTCTATCACTAATTATCCTTTGGTAATTATGCAATGATTGTTACCCAAGGTAGTAAAATACCCCATCTTATCGTCATCTTAATTGGGAGAAAATTATTTCAAGGATTAGGTACATGTCTTACATCACACAAATTCCTTTCTCTTACATAGTATAGCTTAATCCTAATGTCTCCTATTCTTTCTTTGTATCGATTTCATCATCCATTACAATTGGTTACATGTTCATATTTATGATTCCTAAGGACCATTGGACCTTTGCTCTATCATACTTAGTCCCTATGACTTCAAATCATTTTTCTAAACCTTTGTAAAGTAGGTTTCATGTACATTGGTTACCATTCATCATTAAAATGATTGACCATATATTGACTAGAGAGATCCATCGTTTCTTTCTAATTAATCATTATCCCTTATGTTTGATGTTAAATAATCACCACATCAAGGATATTATACAATACCATGGTTACAATGTCCTAGTTCTAGTCAAATCTCCCCAAGATTGTACAACTATCCATGTTGTCAACAAGGAACCTCCATTTATGAGATTCCTTATGGTTTAGGGACCCCTCTCAAGGGGAAATTCTCTACTACTTCGTTCACCCTTGTGGGAGACTATGTTCCAATAAAAGGTTTGTTATTGGATAATTCCCCTTTCTAGGTAATTTAATTTATCTTCATTAAGGCATATTGGATTATTTTTATCTATCCCTAAAATCCCATTTCATCCATTTGTAATATTTTTTGGTAAATTTGCATGAGCATGAGACATGCTTGCATACTTTATATAGATAGATCACCACCATAATAAGTTTTGATTGTTTGGAGGTATCCTTTATCACTCCTCCATAGGAGTTCTTTACTTTTTTTACTAATCTCTCTCTACCTACAAAGTGAATAAGAAATTCCATGGGAGAAAAACTTATATTCCATCCATAAGAGCATTCCTAACCTCACACATAATGGGGTGATTATAATCACCTTAAATTTAACCATAAGAAACATTTTAATAAATATAGGCTTATCACTAGTTGGAAAATAGAAGCATAATAACACTACCTCATGGCTACTAAATCACCTTAATTTAGTAGACAACCTTGTAAATGAGCACATTCATTCAATTGTGTGGTTTTCACCATGAATTACTAGTCACACTTGTATGAGATTTCCTTCAATATCCAAACAATTTCTGCAAGTGTGAAATTCATCATTTGCATGCATTGAAGACTCATATCCAAAGTTCATAATATTTTATGAATAAGTGCAAGATTAACCCAATCCCCTAACTCGTCAATGTGGAGTGCTTTGTCTTCCCAAGTGTCCCCATCAAGCATTGGGATCACAATTTTAATAGATAACATTCACATGTGAATTAGTTCTTCATATAAGCACATAATTTCCCCATAAATAAAATTCATGGGGTGGCATTTGAAAAATTGAGAATTGTAAGGTTATGTTAGAGAAATGTGCTTGGAGACCTTATAAGTGTCACTCCCTTATCTCTAGTTTTCATTTACCTCATGTTTTATTTAGATCCTTCTTGAATGAGACAAGTGTTATCCATTCAACATTGTTACAGATAACTAGTAATAAGGAAAATGATCCATCCTAAGGAGAGTTTTGAATGCCACTTTCTTTCAATCACTCTTACCAGGTCATATTGCATGTTTTATGATTTTCAATTTGACTAATTTATGAGTATTGTTGTTTCCCTCCACTCTTTTGTTTTGAAGGAATTATTGTAATTAATCTTGTAGAATGATTAGTTGCATGCTTCTTATTTGTTTTTTTTTGTAAATACTCTTATGCTAGTCACATTACTAGTCATTGTCTTTGTCTAACTCACAACCACCCAGTTTAGGAACAAAATCCCCCAAAAAATCCTCTTCTTCACAAAATCTTTTTATGGTAAATCAATTTATAATTATTAATATACATTTATGATGAAATAGTATCAACAATTAAATTTTGTGTTCTTCTAAAATTTTAGAATCTCATATTTATTTATTATTATACCAAATTATTTATCATCCAGAAATAAAAATCTAATAATACTTATTATAACCTCCATAATGGCCCATTGTGTATATAGTCATTTAGTAACATAGCCTCATGCCAATTATTATATTTTATTAAGATGCCAAAATCCATCAATTACCCAAACACTATATTCCCAAAAAAAAAAAAGTTAAAAGCACCCAAACCACACTAAAACTTTGATTTGGAATTTCTTTTTTTCCCTTATGTATGAGTGCAAGACTCATAAAGCTGAACATCTTACTCAAATTTATCCCTAATAGATAATTAAAAATCCATTCTAAAGTGGTCTTGATCGTAAGTATGAAACGTTATANGCTAGTTCAAATGTATAGGTACTTAAGTGATTTGGTCAATGTTAGAATAATGTCATTGACTTTCATAGTTATGACATCATTATGTATATATACTTTGTTTTTCTACTGCATAATAATTTGAATTCAACTTTTTATTTGCTTTAATTCTTTTACACATATATATTTGTTAATATTTCCAATATCTATTTCTTAATAAGACTCACATAGTCATGTAATGAAAGTGCACAATGACCCATAAAATAGATACACAAGTAGTTTACGCTATCCAATCAAGATTAACCCAAAAAAAATTTTGGTTCAACTCATCAAGACATACAAATAATTTGTACATCAATCCTAAAAACATTACATGCATTTCATGGATGATAGTAAAAAAAAGTCACACAAGCATTTTGTGTGACCAAAAAATTTGCATCTATTCCATTGATTGTTGTGAAATTTAATGAAAACCCTCTTAGATGTTGTATATGTTGAACAAAACCATAAAAAAAAATGGATAGAAATGAAGAAAAAGAAGAGACCTCTTGCTTAGTGTTCATGTTAAAATTCAATGGGTAGTTTTTCTTGGAGATTTTAGGTTAAAATGTGGGTGAACAAATTGAAAAGTACAAATGATTTTCAAAAAGTAGGCTCCAACTTATTTATCAGCTTTCCCCACAATATTCAGGTGGATAATTGTATATACTAGGAGATATTTTATGAGCTATCGATACCATTAGAATCCTAGTCTCTTCATATTTCACATGACTTAATCCATTTGTAATAATCAATAAATTTCTTAGGCAGTCTTTTGCATCCCAAGATTGCCAAGTTGGTATAGGATTAGAAGCTCCATTTCTTACAAAGTTGTCATCATTGGTTATATTTTAATTATCTAAAATATACAAAAGAAATAAATAATAGAACATGATATTTACATGTAAAACCTAAAGTGCATAACTAAAACCATGAGGAAATGGTAGCTTCAAATCTTATTACTACATCGTAAAATATTTTACAACATTTATTGTACAAAAATTCCAAGGATCATTTCCCTTTTATAGAATACATAAGAGGGTTTGATAAGGAAATGAGATACACTGAAAGGTTCTAGAAATGTATTCCTCAGAGACTCCACCCCCACACCCCAGGTAGGGGAGAATGGTGAGCAGATACATAACCATGCATAATTTTATAGACAAAGATTGTATATATAGGTATTGAACTAAACTCCTAACATTATCCCACTTGATGTCAATATAAATGAAATTCCTCCCCTAAGTTTTTCCATCCAAATTCGAATTACCCAATTCTACCTTCATCACATTTTTTGTAAACCTAGAGAATTCGTTTGTTTCTAGACTCCATTGTGTTAGAATTTAGAAACCCAATTTTTTAAGTAGACATTTTGTCTATAATGAGAGGAAGAGGAGGAGAAGAGCTTCTGATGAGCAAAAAAAGAGAAAAAATGTGTTAAATAAATAAAAAAGATGAAGGGAGCTCGTTGTTAAGGAGTTAAGATGAAAAAGTCGGTAATAAAGTTGAGAAAGTAAAGGTAAACAAGGTTATTTAAAGTAAAAGTGGTATTTTAATAATTTAACAATTATCTAAAGGGGGAGGGATAATAGGGAACATATGAGATTAATATTAAAATATAGTCAAAATAATGGATGTCAAAGGATAAAACGTAAAAACTTGGTAGGGAATAAGGTGTCATTTTAGGGGAAGTGTAAAAATAATATAAGGACAAGGGGATAACAAGAATTGATGTAACATTTCAAAAAAACTAAAATTATATGTTAAATTTTCTTAACCCATTCATATTATTTTTAATTTTCCCTAAATCATACCTTATTTCCTACCAAGTTTTCTCATTTTACCTTTTGACATCATTTATTTTAACCACATTTTAATATTAATCTTCACTATTCCCTATTATCCATTCCGTTTTGATAATTATTAAATTATTTCAATATCCCCATTCATTTACATAACCATGTTTTCCTCAACTTTCTTAACCTTATTACAAACCTTTTCATGTGATTAACTCCTTACTTTGTGCACATATTCTTAATTTATTTAAATTATTTAATTACTTTTGTTTAATTTATTGAATGTCACCTTCCATTCAAACTTAATGGCCAACTCCCTTCCTCTTATATTTTTTGTACTCATTTCTACTTATCATAGCTTCTTCTCTTCCCTTATGATGGGTGATGGGTAAAGTATCCACCGAAAACATTGAGTTTCTAAAATCTAAGATCGTACAATCTAGAAACAAACATCACAATGATAAATAAACCCATTATGAAAATATATGTCCTCAAATTTCTCTAGATTTGTAAGTATATCTAAAATATTCACATAAATACAAATTTTCTCCAATGGGATCCTACCTTATTCGACCACTTTTCTTATGAATAGTACTTAATATAAATATGTTTTATGCTATCATAAAATGCTGGAGTCTTTACTAGTTAGTAGTATTTTGATTATCCATTCTCTATAACTTGATGTCTAGCTTACAACACAACTAGCAAGAGAGAAAACATATCATGTATTGGAGTTTTAACCATATCTATCTCCACAAAATTTAGAATCTACAAAACCTTTAATTTACAAATGTGTCAATATATCGCAAATATAAGCATTTGAAGTACCCATTCATTTTTTTAATTTCCACTTCATTTATATCCCATGCTCCTCACAAATATTTTCCATGAATCGGCTAACAAATTCCACTACTTGGGAAATATCCAATCTAAGTCTCACCATGGTGAACATGAGGCTCCCTACTAATTATGAATAGAGTACATGAGACATGTTTTTCTTCTTTACTTCTTTTGAAAGACATTGTTTAGAAGAAAAAATGAAGTGTGTAGGAAGTGGATTGCGAACTAGTTTTGCATTCTCTATATTGAAGCATAGCATAATATTTTCTATATATAAATTTTCACTTAACCATATCTTCCTTCATAATTTCTCCCTATGTATCATTGTCCCTATAATTTGGTTTGTACACCTAAATCCTTCATTTCAAATGTCCTAGCCATGTAAGTCTTAATATCAATTATTTTCTTCATTTTAGGGCCTACAAGCATTATATTGTCAACATACAATAGCAAGAGAATGAAATTCCAATCATCAAACCTCTTGTAGTGTGCACAATGTTCAGCTGCATTCCTACTGAAATATTGGAACTTCATGAAGGTGTAATTTTATGTACCATGTCCTTGGTGCATGTTTCAATTGATATAAATATTTCTTGAGCTTTAAAATAAAATAATCATTTACTATTTATTTATAGCCCTTAGATTGATCCATATAAATCTCTTCCTTGATATCACCATACAGTAAAGCATTTTTTATATCAAATTGCTCCAATTCTTAACCTTGTTCTGCTACAAGTCCAAGTAAAACTCTTATAATAGTTAGATGCACAATTAAAGAGAATATTTCATTCAAATTTATACCATACTTCTACACAACCTTTTTCAACATAGTGACCTTTATAGCATTCTCACAACCCATCAATGTTCTTATTTACTTTGTACACCCACTTTCTCTTGAAAACCTTTCTTTCACATGGGATATCCAAAAGTTCCCATGTTTTATTTAGTATGTGGTTCTTCCATTTCCTCGTCCATGGATTTCCTCCATTTATCTACATTTTTATATCATATAGCTTCCTAAAATGAACTAGGCTCGTCATTATTAATTAACAAAAATAATATGCATTAGAAATTAAGAGAATACATTTAAGGATTCCATTTTGGAATGTGTAGATCTTCTAAGTTGTGGTTTTTGAACTTGTTTCTCTTACCAAAATCGATTCATCTTCATTTGTTTCTACTTCAATAGGTATAATCTCACGTGTTTAGTGTACCTCCTCCATTTGCAGGGATTTCTCATTAAAAATATCATCACGAATAACAATTGCCTTGTGGTCAATAGGATTCCATTGTCTATAGCCATTATTTGTATTATTATATCAAATAAATACGCATTTCCTTGGATTTTGGATCAAGTTTGGACCTTTTACTATGGACACATGCGTAAAATAATCACAACCAAAGGTACACAAATGAGAGTAATTAAATGGACTACCACACCAAATTTCCTTTGGAAATTTTCCATCCAATGTAGTTGTAAGAGACCTAATAGTAATATAGTTTGTTGTATTAATAGTCTCTACCAAGAATTTGTTATTTAACCTAGATGTGTTGAGCATGCTTATATAATGTTCCATGATTATGCAATCCATCCACCCAGCCACAACTTTTTTTTCTAGAGTATGGGGCAATCTTCTAGTGCTTGATTTTTTCTTGGTTACAAAATTTATCAAAATCCTTGGAGCAATATTGTGATAGGTTATCTTATTAAGACATAAAAAAAAATTCCCTAGATTTTTTCTACTATGTCATGAACTCTTTAAATTTCTCAAAGGGTAGTTATTTTTCATAAAATAAATCCACACTCATATAGAATATATATCTATAAAAGTTAGAAAATGGCTAGCACCATTTATAGACTTATTTTTTACTGGTCCAGATAAATTAGAATAAATAAATTGCAAACAATCAAAACTTCTAGAAAATCTTCCCCTAAACTGAACTATCTTCTTTTTTACCAAAAATGAAATTCTCACATAAGTCTAATTTACACTACTTAGTCCTATAAATCTTACCTTGATCACAAAGAATTTTCAGTCCCTTTTCACTCATCCAAGGTGTTCATAACATAACATCACTACATCTTGAGAATTTTCAAACGTTTTTACTATTACATGGTGTGTCACTATATCACAAAACAAATGGTTCCTAACATTCTCATTTTGCTAACACTAATGATCCTTTGGTAATTACGCAATAATTGACAACCAAGATAAAATACCCCACCTTATCCATCATCTTTATTGAGAGAAAAATCTTTAATGGATTACGTACATGTCTTACAACACATAGATTCCTTTTTGTGACATAGTATAGCTTCATCCTAATGTCCCCTATTCCTTATTTGTATGGATTTTGTCATCCATTACAATTGGTTACGTATTCATCCTATGATTCCTAAGGAACGTTGGCCCTTTGTCTTATCATACTTAATCCCTCCAACTTCAACTTCAACTCTTTTTTTATAATACTTTCTAAAGTAGGTTTCATGTAGTTTATTTACCATTCATCATTAAAAATGATTGGGCATAAATGGAGTAGAGAGATCCATCATTTCTTTCTAATTCACTAGTCTCCCTTATGTTTGATGTTACATGGTAACCAAGTCAAGGATAGTGTACAATACCATCGTTGCAATGTCCTAGTTCTATTAAAATATCCCCAATATTGTACACCTACCCAAGTAGTAAAAAGGGAACCTCTATCTACGAGATTCCTTACGGTTCAGGGACCCCTCTCAAGGGGAAATTCTCTACTATTTCTTTCACCCTTGAGGGAGACTATTGGGGTATTTATATCTAGCCCTAAAAGTTCCTATGGCCTACATCACTCCTCCATAAGAGTTCTTTCATATTTTTACTAATCTCTCTCTACCTACAAAGTGAAATAGAAATCGCACAAGAATAAAACTTATATTTTACCTATAAGAGAATTTTTAACCTCACACATAATGGGGGTGTCTATAATCAGCTTAATTTTATCCATAAAAAACATTTTAACAAATATAGGATAAATTTCACTAGGTTGTAACCAAAATCATAATAAAACTACCTCATGGCTTCTAATGTCATGTCCCCTCCCCTCTAATCGCTGAGAGAGAAGATGTGACTCACTACTTTGTCTATCAAATCGGGAATCTATCCCCACGAACATAAGAAATAAATGCATTGAGAATAAAATACATATGCAGATGTAAAATGAAATACTAAATAGTGGAAGAAAATATCATTCGATACATTCAATATGTTGATAAACACTTCATAAAACAATACATTACAGAGAATATACAAGAGAGCACTTACCTTGAAAATGATCTTCCCTACAACTAGTTATATGTCATTGGAACGTTCCAGCCAACCATAGGCGAGTTGTGCTCATTAATCTCTTAGCAAAACTTCCACCCTTGAGCTAGGAATTATTTCCACAAGGAACTAGGGAACATCATGATCACACATAGCCAAATACACATAAGAGTTCATCCAATCCAATCTACAATTATGTTTATGAGGCTACTAAGGAAATGGAAAGGAATAATTGCTAAGATAGTGAGCTCAACCACAAGGTTATGGATACCTGCACAATATCTATCTAGATTGACCTCCACAATACCTACACACCAAACAGAAGTAAATATTCCGTTCACTGCTACACAGTCCCTTACGCCATACCTTCCCTTCGAGTTCTCTTTAGGGTGTGCATAGAAGAATAGCCAAGTCCTCTTAATCTTTCTGTGAAGTTCCTCTCTTCACTAGGTTTATCAAGTCAATTCTAGGCCTATTCCACTCCTAACTAGTTCATACCAAAACAAGTTTGCACATAACAACAAAATACAAATGCTAGGCATGAAGGAAAACGTTTTGGCAACCAAAAAAGAAATTGAAGGTGGGGAATTCAACCCCGGGTGAGAAATTCAATTTTAGAAATGTTCTTGGGCATTCCAGGGGAAAAAGGACCTTCCCAAACACCCAAATCATGAGTCTCCCTTCCCAACCATTGTGCAATACAAAAATGATTTTCTAGCTTGGAGAAAATGAGGAAAAATGTAGAAATTGTTAAGCAAAACTCACATCTTGCTCCAGCTACGTGGGGAAAGGAAAAAAATGAATGAAGAATGGAATGGGAATACATTTGTGGGTGTTTCCTTGCCCCACAAGAAAATTTCATTTTCCCAAAACTGATGGCTTCCCCAATACGAATTTTGACTGCCATACTCTTCCATTCCCAAAGCATTAACAACCTCAACCAACTTCTGGAAGAATTAAATGATTGGGTGCATAAGAGAAAATGGGTAGTTGATAGTTTATGGGTTCTCTCACTGACATTTGGCTTAACACTAATGGCTCAAGGGTTTGAATAATTTCCTTCCCGAAATCATGCCCCCATCTCTTTGTTGCATTGACATAGCTAGTTGTGGGTATTTTATTAAATTGCATATTTACATGGTTTCCTCAATTTATAATGTGCTTGGCAAGCACGAGAACCATAGGTATAGATTTTAATGGTCCATACATAAAAAACTACTAAATCCATGGTGGGGCCTTGCCCTCTAGCTCCTCACCATGATTTAATAATGGTATTTACATCATATACAATGTTAATGCAATTTGGGGTCAAGATCGAGATATTACATCTAAATAGCGTCAATTTAGTAGACAACATTGTAGATGCGCACATTGATTGAATTTTTTAGTTGTCATTATGAATCACTAGTGACACTTGTATGAGATTTCCTTCAACATCCGCACAATTTCTGCAAGTGTGAAATTTGTCCTTTCCATGCATTGAAGGCTCATATGCCAAGTTCATAATTTTTTATGAAGAAGTGCAAGATGAATCCAATCCCCTAACTCATCAATGTGGAGTGGTTTTTCTTCCCAACTTTCCCCATCAAGCATTGGGATCACAATTGGAATGCAAAGCATTGACATGTGAATTAGTTCTTCGTAGAAGCACATAATTTTCCCATAAATAAAAGTAGTGGGGTAGCATTTGGAAAAACGAGAATTGCAACGGTTATGTTAGAGGAATGAGCTTGGAAAGTGTCCCTCTGTTACCTCTATCTTTCATTTACCTCATGATTTATTTAGCTCCTTCCCGAAGAAGACAACTGTTCTTCATTCACCATTGTTAGAGAGAGCTAACAAGAAGGAAAATGATCTATCTTAAGGAGAGTGTTGGATGCCACTTTCTTCGTATCACTCTTATGAGGTCCTATTGAATGTTTTATGCTTTTGCATTGTACTAATTTATGAGTATTGTTGTTTCCCTCCACTCTTTTGTTTGAATGAAATTCTTGCAATTAATCTTATAGAATGATTAGGATTAGCTGCATGCTTCTTATTTGTCTTTTTTTTAAATACTCTTGTACAAGTCACAATACTAGTCATTGTCTCTCTCTAACTCATAACCACTTTTTTTTCTCACAATGCAAAAAAATCCTAATGAAAGTCCTCTTTTTCATCGAATCTCTTTATGGTAAATCAATTTGTAAATATTAAGATACATTTGTGATGAAAAAGTATCCATAATTAAATTTTATGTTCTTGTAAAATTTTAGAATCCCATAATTTATCTATTATCATACAAAATTATTTATGCTTCATAAAGAAAATTTTAACCTCCAAAATGGCCCATATATGGTCATTTAGTTTAACATAACTTCATATCAATTATTAGGTTAGGTTTTATTTAGATACCAAAATCCACCAATTCCCTAAACACTAAGTTTCCAGAACAAAAAATATGTTAAAAACACCCTAAACACATTTAAATTTAGAATTGGCATTGTTTTTTTCCCTTTTCCCTTATGTATGAGTGTAAGACTAAACATCTTTCTCAAATTTATCCTTAATTGATTATTTGAAACTTAAATAATTAAAAATTCATTATAAAGTGGTCATCATCCTTAGTATGAAAGGTCATATATATATATATATATATATATATATATATATATATATATATA